>VDFB02000008.1:311482655-311721821 GCA_007258455.2 Sequoia sempervirens
ATTCTTCAATGAGCATGGGTGACTTTTCCTATGCAATGGGAAGAATGTTCAAACCTCCATCCTTAGGTGCCTCATAGAGGTTTTCACCTTCAGATGCGTCCTTTCTTTTTACTTTTTCATTGTCTAAAGGTGCCTTTAGGTTTTCACCTAGAGACTCGTCCTTTTTATCTTGTTTATTCTTTTTCTCATTTTTGCGACTGGAGGGTTGAACAGATTCCCCAAAGTATGCTTTATTGTCCAAGTCAATGGTAAAACCAGCTTTATGATCCCCATTAGGTATGCCTTCACGTAATCCCAGGAACTCAGCAATCGCTTCATCGTTCTCAAAAGTATCTAAAACAGGTGTATCTTGTTGATCCCAATCTATGAGTTGGGGATAAACTAAAGGCATGTCATCGTCAGAGTTATCAAAGTCTAATGGAGTCAAGGTAAAAATTGAATTATTCATGTGGTCACAAAAGTCTTGTACCAAGTCCTTTTTTCTCTTTTGTTTGGGTCTAGGTGGATAAATAGGTGGGCCTAATGCCAAGGTTTGACAATCAGAAAGAGGTGGCTCAGGTTGCCAAGAGGTAGGATCAAGCGATTCCCAATAGTAGTGTTTAAACCACTCCTCTTTTGTCATTTTCTTTGGTGGACAGGAATTTAAAGGATTTGGTGAGGAACTTAACAGCAAGTCAAGTTCTCCAAATAACTTGTCAAGTTCCATGGAAGAAGTAGAGGATAAGGAATCCCACTCATAATCATTAGAGTCAGGTGAGTTAGAATGATTTTGGTCTATTGGTTCGTGAGATGTCTTAATGTCTTCTAAAGCATGTACTTCCTCAAGTAAGGGTAATGGAGTACTAGGAACGCCAATCTGAATCGGTTGAAACCCTAGCCCTACTCCTTTTGGCCACTGAGAAACAAATATTGGTTCAACTCTGCCATCTTGGTTTAAGCCTAAACCACTGTGTCCATCATATCCTTTGCTTTGCATGATTTTGAAACCCTTTCCGTATAGTCTTGTAGGAATATGAGCAAGTAAAAGGGGTTCTTGATTATCTTCCTTATACAGCCAGGAAGTAACATCTTCTGTATCTACAACCTCTTTGCTTAATTCACCCCATTTAGTGAAAGTTGTTGTGGGGGGAAAATGTATAGTGATTATAGACTGTCCCCTACCTGTTTTAGGCAAACCATATGACTTAGGAGGGACCAAGTGGCTAACACAATAGGAAGTCTTCATATAATACTCTCCACAACCCTTGTCTTGGATCTCAACCCTAGGAGTAGTGGGAAGTGAAGGTGCAATAGATGTTCGAGTGAGCGTGGACGGGTCAACATAAGAAGATGGATTAGACAATGAGGCCTCTTGGTTGATTGGCACTTGACATTGAGGGATGTCCTTTAGATTGGTGCAATACTGGAAAGGGTCGGGATCACCATCGATAGTTATTTCGGTGCCATTGTAAGGGAATTTAAGACACTGATGATATGTGGAAGGGACTGCCTTCATGGCATGAATCCATGGTCTACCTAGCAAGGTTATAAGGGAGGGTGAGATCAAGACACGGAACTTTGTCTCCATTACCTTGGGATAGTCGATAGGAAGTTACCACCCCCTTTGATTTTCTTTCTTCATCATCATAAGCCTTAATGACAATACTCTTGGTGGTGTCTACGCATGCTTCTGAAATACCTAATGCCTTAATGAGTTTTAAAGTGCATAGATTTAACCCTGCTCCTCCGTCTACCAAAACTCGTCTAACTTTGGTGTCATCAACAAGGACTTCTAGATGTAAAGGGTCATTGTGGTTCATCTTATCTGTGGCATAGTCTTGTTCAGAAAATGTGGCATGATGATTATTGGTCAAGTAGCCCACCATCTCCTAGAAACGATTGACATCAAGGTCATTAGGGACCGTGGTATTCTGTAAAGCCTTATCGAGGATAGACCGATGCTCGGGGGAGATACGCAACAATTCCAAGATTGAAATTTGGGTTGGGGTCTTCCCCAACTGGTCAAGTAGGTTATAGTGTAACTTGGAAGGTTGTGATGCTTGTTGTGATGGAGGGCCTTGGATAACAAACTTAGTACGACGAGTATTCACCGCACATTCCGGATTAGCTTTGATAGTGATGGTATTGATGTTGTCCTTGGCGGCGCGAAGGCAATGAATGATTTTGCCACTATCATAGTCATGTTTTATATTCGCATAATTGGTTGACATATTGGTCTTAGTACTTGAACTGGGGACAGTTCCTTTCCCATGGTCATGTAGTGGGTCTGAAAAGACTTGATGATCAGTGTTCGATGTCTTTTGTTTTTGTCCACTAACTTCAATGATTCTCTTGTCAACAAGGTCCTGTATGATGTTCTTCAGTTGTCGACAGTTTTGTAGGTTATGTCCCTTAGTCCTATGATAATCACAAAAAGCATTGTCATCCCACCAAGTTGGTTTAAACTGTTCTGGATCGTATTGTCTTGGTTCCTGCAGTTGTATGAGGTTGTGTTGTAACAGCTGTTTGAACACCGACTCAATGGGTTCCCCTAAGGGAGTGAACTCACGTTTCTGGAATCTCCTTGGTGGTGGACGTTGAGTGTTTTGGACCATGTTGGGAGGTTGATTGACAGCATTAAGCGTGTTAGCAAAAGTATGAGGTCCTTGTAATGTGAGGAGGGGTCTTGCTTGTAATGTTTTAGCATCAACCACCCCATCATTGGTGACATTTTTGTTGCGAGACCAGAATCTGTTTCTGTCGGTGGGGGCGTTTTGTACGACTGTGTTTCGATTGGGTGTTGTCATCTTGAGTTCACCCTTTTCAATGAGATCCTTCTCTATTATCACCCCCTTTTCCACTAGTTCCGAAAAAGATATGCAGCAATGTACCCTTAAGTTACTCCTGAGTTTTGGATGAAGGTTTTCTTGAAACATTGTAACCTTTTGTTTTTCAGGTATCTCAATAGGACATCTACTAGCAATAGTTCTCCATCTCTGGAAGAAAGCAATGAATGTTTCACCTTCGTCTTGTGTGGTGTGGCACAAAGTTTCTATATTTATCTCATGGTCAATGTGGAAGGAGAATTGCTCCACAAATTTCTCGACTAGCTCTCCCCATGATCTAATGCCAGCATCTAGACCCAAAAACCATTCTAGTGCAACCCCTACAAGAATTCGTGGAAATAGCCTCATAAGGTACGTGGGGTCGTAAGCAACATCAATGCATATGGTAGAAAATTCCCTGATATGTTCTACTGGATTGCGTTTGCCATTGTACTTAGGAAGATTTGGTATGACATATCCGTGAGGGAAAGGTGTCATGTACAATGATCTATCAAAAAGGAATGGGCATATGTCCTTTGGTGAAAATGATTTCTTAGTTGACACTGACATGTTATCCATTTGCGTTTGTAATGCCTGCATTTGTGTTTGTAGGACGTCAACTTGAGTCAAAGATGTGCTAGAAGGATTATGTGGATCCATATATGTATTCTGAAATCCAAAGTCTCGTGATGGGTTTTGATTGAACGTTGGCATCTGAGGTGGATTTGGATTCAGAATGTTGGTAAATGTATTCTGGTTTGGAATCGACATAGATTGATGTTGTCCTGGATTCTGTGTAAATGGATTCTGAGTACCACTTTGTATAAAGGGATTCTGATTCGGAACCGATGTGAAATAGTTTTGGCTTGGAATCTGGGTAGACGGATTCTGACTACCAATCTGTGAAAAGGGGTTCTGATTCGGAACCGATGTAAATTGGTTTTGACTGCTAGTCCGGAAAGGTGGATTTTGATTGCCATATTGGAAGGAGGGAATGCCCCCTGTTTGTGTAATCCTTGGTATAGTACTAGTGACCTGAACACTAGGTATGGCCATCGACTGTGGCAAGGTACCTATAATGCTAGCAGTAGGTGTGGTTGTTGATTGTGCACTGGTGACACCGACATAAGATGTATGGGCTGATGTTTTAGGTCTTTTACTCCCGCTAATAGGACCAAAGGGAATAGATGATGAAGCCCCCGTAGTGAAACTAAATCCCGATGTCATTGTAGGTGTACCAAATGGGGACGTATGGACTGTCGTACTCTGTGTAGACGTGCTAGATGGCATAGTCGTGCTGACTTGAGGTATAGTAGTACTAGCAGTCGTGGTATTTGTCCCTTGTGTAGGTTGAGTTTGCAAGGTACTAATATCAAATCCTAGAGGTAAGGTAGCACCTTCAGCTAGCAATTTTCCTAAGAACTGTTGACGATTGTTTGCTAGGTACTCATCTACAAAAGAGGCAAACTCAGGGTCTTGTGCGGCAGCCTCTATGTCTTCTGTTGTAACATGTCCTTGAGTGTTTCTAGTGGTAAATTTGTCTAATAGAGTCTTATGAGGTCTTGAAGAAAATGGGTTGATGAACTCGCTTGGGTTCGACATGTTTTCTCTCTCTCTCTTCTCTTAGACCTAGTTTCAACCATGTAAGACAAGCTCAATATGTGAGAAATGCAAGACTATATCTAGAAGCTGTATGACTCTATGCTATGTTTTTGGGGTTTTCTTATGCAAAATAAGGGATGTCCTATGATGATACTAGTCTAGACTCTAAAGGTGCAAGAAGTCTAAGTGAGACCCTAAAATGATCAATTCTATAAACTCAAGGTGGAAGGACCAACTACATAAAGTCAAACCAAAGTGTCAATTTAGTTAAGTCAAGGAACCAATGTAGGACGAAGATCAAAGACAAGTTGAGTTTCCTAACTAGACTGATGAGCTAGGATGACTCTCTATAGGACAAAGTATATGATGATAAGACTAGGTTCAATGACAGATTTCGTTGACACTATGACCTTTCTAGAGTATAGATGATAGACTACTCCTAAAGTTTGTAAAAGTGACCTCTCTAAAAGTCTAATGCAAGGTGATATGTACACTATGATGAAGCTAAACTCTAACTGAAGACAACTATGGTAATGACTAAATGAACTAAAGGATGCAAAATTAGGCAAATGCGTTCCGAGGTTTTACATTTTCGAAGCTGTTTGTATGAAGACCGGCTGGTATAACCATGGCGGACGGTGGCCAGTGAATTTTAGTTTTAGTATCAGACGGATCGTTTCAAATTTAGCGATTCGCGGTTCAAAATGGCAGTCGACTCAAAATTACGAGATCACGACTCAAAATTTGGCGGTCTGCGACCTTCGAGAATATAGCATGCGGTGTTCCAAAGCAGTCACGACTCACAGCGGCGAGATCACGATTGAGATATTAAGTCTGGCTCAAAATAACCCGGTCACGACCTCTATAAATCATATCACGAGCCAAAGCCGACATATCGCGACTCAAGAAATTACATATCGCAGCCTTAAAAATTATTACAGTCGCGACTCAAAAATTAACAGTCGACTCTAAATCGAATCGTGTGAACAATTGCGACTCTCTGTGAATTTTCAGTGACATAAAATTTAAACTGACCCAGTTTTCTATGATCAAATTCTGACAATCAAAGACAATTGTAAGACAAAGTGTTTTCAGTTTCAATTTTGGACTCAAAGAACGTTTAAAGTGATAACAGACAAGCACATCCTAATAGGCCAAAGGCCTAGGGTTTGTATACTTGGTATAGCCCACCAGTTATACCCCGGATTGGTGATGAACACCTTTCCTTCTCGAGAGCGGATAGCTTAGGAATTTGGTAGCATTGGCTCCCCTCCACGGCTCATTAACATCTTTCGAGCACACCAATTCCGAATTCATTGGGTAATGACATCCCAAGAACCGCTATCTCTACTCAAGGGGATCAGTAGTGAGTAATCTTCGGGCATGATACTGTACCCTGCACTAATACCAAGCAACGGCCACAAATAGGTTGGTCTCTACAACAAAGGGTATTTAATTCGGGCATTCCGTTCGTGGGGTGTGATCCATACAGCGCGAGTCCCCTTTCGGATCCATCTCGTCGGAACCACACTCGTGATTCTTGGGGTTTCCCCAAGAACCCACTTTTGTATACCGGCTGGAAGTCCCTCGGGTTCAGGGTGCTACCGATCTGAGTCGTTCTGGGGTGAGTACTTTTTCCCACCAGAACAGGCCCAAGTTCTAGAGTTGGTAACCGTTTCTCTTACACCCAAGATCGCACGAATGCGCAAGGGGAGAGGATACTCCGATATACCAAATCGTAAGGGTGACCAAACTTGTGCTTCCGCACCAAACACAGTAGACACTTGTTAATTTAATCCAAATGAAAGATTTGCTACGCTACCAAACAATCTGTTTTAAATTTAACTAGGGTCTTCGACGAACGTCCTGCAGAAAGACTAATTAGTAATTTTCAATATTGTCTTCATCAATCGTTCTGCAAAAGCTTGTTAACTCCAAATGGCCACACGCTGAAAATCAAATATTAGTAACACGAAAATCAATTGAAAATTCCAGATTACCGAAAGCAGAAATAAAATTTTACCAGTCAATTGCGTCATTTTGTTACCAGTCAGATGCGTCATTTCTTTTTCAGTTGCGGCTCGGGATATCACTTGCGATTCAAGAATTTCCAGATGCGTCGTTTCTCTGTCAGATGTGGTTCATAAACTCAATTGCGGTTCAAAAACTTCACGTGCGGTTCCAAAAAATCAATTGCGGTGCAGAAACTTCACATGCGGTTTAGAAAATCAGTTGCGGTGCAGAAACTTCACATGCGTCGTTCCGTACGAAAAATCTACAAAATCAAAAATTAAAAGATCTATGGATTCGCGAAGATGGTGTCTTCACATCGGGTTCACCAAAATGTAACGTCTGAAAATGAAACAAGCTTTTGCACAATAGACAACAAGAATATTAGTAGATTAAAAGCACATATGCATACAATACTAAATCTAACATGCAAATTCATACGTTAAGCAACAAAGAACATGGGAAAGTAAAAACGTAATTAAAACTAGAACAATCTCACCAATTTTCAAACGTATTTCCATGAATTATCTCGATTGCCCTTCTCCATTTCACTTGTATGGTATAATTGCCCTCAGATTTTCAAGTTCGTGCAAGTATAGCCTTATGATAATGATTAGCAAAATATCGAAGATTTAAGACAAAGTGCTCTCAAAAGTTATCAAATTTCGCGAGAGATTTCGAGAGAGAGATTGGAATGAAGAATGACAAATCAATTTATAGAAATTTGATTATTCGAATGACAGGCCAAGATTGAAAGATTAACGGACGGTTGAGATTGAGAGATTAAACATGCATTCAGATAACTGATAGAATTGACACGAGTGATTTGAATTAGAAATAGAATTAAAGATTAATTAAATGATTTAATCTTCAGTTCAGCATTCGAAAATAGAAGAAATATCTTTGCATGACAAAGATGAAGATTGATTAAAGCAACTCTGTTGAGATACGCATACAACACTTAATTAATTAAATAAGAATATTTAATTAATCGCGTATACTGCGTAATTGAGTTAGAAGTGGGCGATTGCATGATTAGGCGAAAGAGATTGCACCGAAAGGCGCCACCGGACATTAAATCAATAGTTAAGTGAGCGATTAAAATAGATGTAGAGTTGGTAAAAGTGAATACTTAGATAACTCACATAATTATCTAAAAATATAGAAAGAATGTGTTAAAATAGAATTATTAGATTAAATAATTCATTTAATTCAAAGCTTCGATATTTGAAGAATAATTAAATAAATAAGATTTATTTAATTAAGTGACGAAGGGGATTTTAAATGAATAATTAAATAAATAATTTATTTATTTAATTATAGTTGAAATATGATAAAGAATAAATTAAATAATGATTTATTTAATTTAACAAGAAGAAGGTTAATTAGTAACATAATTAAATAACAAGCGTCTATTTAATTAATTAGATAGAATAAAGAGAAGTGAATTAATTAAATAATTGAGATTATTTAATTAATAGATGAATTAATAAAAGATGAATAATTAAATAATTGACACTATTTAATCATGACCATGAAGAATAAGAATTATGAAGAATATAGAAGTCACAGGCTAATAACCAGATTTCGGTGTCTACAAGCATATTGGGAAATGACATAGATGTTGTGGTCTCCACATGGAAATGTAGGTGTCCCACTTTGGGAAGAGATTCCTTGACATGTGTCAGCATCTTTGAGGGATTCTATGACAAAGGATGACATAGTCTTATGATGGATTCCTATGACGATCTTATGATGCGTAAGAGCTAGTTTCTATGACAAATTGGACAAGTGTTGGAAGGCATCTTTGCATGGGGAAGGTAGGCACCCAAGTTTGACCTATGATAGGTTGTAAGAGAATGTAAGAGGTATCTTCTATATTTAGTGAGTTATGACAGATTCTCTTACAATTATAAGAGTTGTCATATATGACATATTCTATGACATTGTAAGACATTTGTCATACCTATTAGGGGAAAATTTGGGGCGCCCAAGTATGGAGGCATGTAAGGGGGGTTAGGAATCATGTGACAAGTGTCACAGGAGTCAAATATGTTTTTAAAAAATGTCCCACGTGGATTTGGACGCCCATCTCTTGTAGCTTGTTCTAGAAGCTACCTTCATGCTTGTATTCTCTATAAATTGGGTGTTTTGGAGTGGGTTTAGTATGTTGTGTTTGTAGGTATTGTTATGTTATTAGAATTAATCTAGAATTCAACACTCGTGTATACTCCTAAAGAACTTGCATTGAAAGTGTTGTAATCACCATCAAGATTTGATAATACATTGTGCAGGTTTGGAGTGTGGGGTTTTTCACCCGAAAGGGTTTTCCCCATGATATATATTGTGTTGTGAGCTTATTTTACTTGCATGTGTTGTTGTTGTAATAATTTACCTATTGTGCATCTCATATTATAACTGTAAAAGAATTAAAATTGTACATCTCTCCTCTTAGCTCAACATTAGGAAGCATTTTTGCATACCTTGCTTCCTTTCAAATCTTTGATAACCAGTTTACACTCAAGGTTGCAACCTAGGCCTCTCACTATGCCTTGGACTATGGACTATTCCTAGAGGGCAGCCTAGATTAGTATGTTATAAATGGATATAAATTTATAGGTAGCCTCATATTATCATTAACAAGATTCAATTTTTAAATTTTTTATTTTTTCTTGGCATTTTAAAGATTCATTTTAAATTTCTCCACATTTCACCTACAAACACTAATTTTAAATAGGAAACCCTACAAAACAAAATGGTTAATATGGAATCTACCTTAGTCAATACCCTTGTAGGATTTTAAGAAAAAGTTCACTTATTTTACAAAATTGGTAAGATATTTAAGTAGACATATATACTAAGATATATAAATAATTCATAACATGATAATAAAAAATTCATGTGTTATATGGAAAATGGAAATAAAGAAAGCTAGGAAAAAATGAGGTTGGGACATAGAAAAAACTATTTAAAAGGAAACTAAATTAAATGAGGATGTAATAGATAGAAAGCTAAATAAAGTAAGGAGAAAATGTATGGCTTGGAGAAGGATGAATTGAGGTTTGAATAGACAATGCTAACTAGGGTTTAAATGCGAGAGGGGGCAAGAG
Source organism: Sequoia sempervirens (assembly GCA_007258455.2). NCBI lineage: Eukaryota > Viridiplantae > Streptophyta > Pinopsida > Cupressales > Cupressaceae > Sequoia > Sequoia sempervirens. The sequence continues at coordinate 311,492,182 of VDFB02000008.1, forward strand.
ATGAGAAATGAAGACTTGAATTTAAAAACAATAAATAAAATTTATATGGGTTTAAGGAGGAATAAAATGGAACTATAAGATATTAATTTGGTAAATTTAAGATGATATTTAGAGAGTAAATTAAAACAAAACCTAAACTAGGATTTTTTTATGGATTGAAAGGAGGTAGGGAGAAGGAGGGAGGTGGAAAAGGAATACAAAATGTATATGGGGATTTAGGGAAAGAATGGAGAGTGATGAGGGATAAAAAATAGAATGGAAAACATATTTGTAAAGAAAAGGAGTGGAAAATTAGTGTAGGAAACAAGAAACCTATCTCATATTTAATGTAAAAACATGAAAATAGTAACCTATCATGAAGGTGTTCCTTATAGAGAATGACATGGAGCTCCAAAAAATTGTTATAAAATTTGGGATGGAAGACAACACTCTGATACAATATAGAAATACTAATATTCCATCACTTCTTCAAGATAAATGGCCTAGCAATAGCCAACAAATATAAACTAGCAATTTCTATGTTAATATGAGGGATAGGGAGACCTATTTTATAAATTTTAGGGGGAATTTGGGGAGGTGTAGTTCATCATGAGAATATTAATTTAGTTAAACTTATATATAATTTTGGCGGTGATCAAATGAAAGGACCAAGTCACCCTCAAACACCTAAGGTCATGTTTTGGTCTCAAAGCTCAAGGAACTTCAAATTTTAATAGTAGTTGAAGGGAAAAGGTGACCATCTAAATGTGGTGGTTATGAATTAATGTAAGATATGGGATTTAATATTCTAGGATCTAAAGGAAGACACAAGAAAGATAGATAAAAGTTTAGGAAGAAGGAAAAGGAGGTCAAACTGGTCAAAAACACTCAAATAGAAAAGAGGTTAAAATATATGTAAAACATATAATAAAAGTGACTATAGAGTTTATAATTTTTATTATTAAAATTGTGGTTCATGGATAGGGGCATTAGGATCTATGGTCCAATTTTCTTGTAGGAAAAAATAAATTGATGAGTTAATTAAATGTTGACATATTTTTCTCATTATAAAATAAAATGATAATATGCATTATCTAGCTAGCTTTTAAAGACTTCAAGGATTTCTTATGGCATTTAATGGTAATTTAGTACATTATTGGCTACCAAAAATAGATATCCAAGGCCAAGAAGGCTAGAGGTATTAGATTTAGGGGTAAAAAAATATGGGATGCTCACACATACAACTTTCAAATATGTGAGCAACCTATAGAGAAGATTGAATTTCAATCTAAACTAGAACTAAACTAATGCTGATCAATATAAGGTTTAGAATGAGAGATAAGGGTCAAAATTAGAATAAGGATTCAAATAATTTAAATAAAAATGGTATATGTAGGGGATCCAAATAATTCATTAATTATACCTCCCTTCAAGACAAAAAATCCTCACCCATGAACATACAAATGCCTATGATGGGTCTACCTAAATTTTAGCTAGTAATTAAATGATGACATATGTTGCTATCCCACTATCTTTTAAAACTATTAAGGATTTCTTATGATATTCAATGGTAATTTAAAAACATTATTGTCTACTCCAAATAGATAGCCATGTCCAAGAAGGCTAGATATGCTAGATTCATAGGCAACACAATATGGGATGTCACATATACAACTTTCAAATATGTGAGCAACCTCTAAAGAAGATAAATTTTTGAATATAAAATAAAACTAAATTAATGCTTAATATAACAAGGGCTAGAATACTTGGTGAAACTTCCCTCTTGGGGTTATGACCGTCTTTCGCTTAAGCGTATTTGGGTCGATATTGTAGAAGTGATTATGAGGTATGTAACCCTCGATGGTCAATTTTTTGCTATCTTAGGGCATCATTTCATATTGCTCAATCATTTTAGACATGATTTTCATGTTTCATTTCCATTTTTATTCTCTCCTCATTGGAGGTTTCGGTCTATGCCCACCACAAGAATCATAGGACCCCTGTGCTCCATGAAGGGCTCATTTTTCTCATCATGGAGCATATGAGAGCTAACACTCCAGTAAAGTTTGTCAAGGGCAAAGAGAAGACCATTAGAGATGCTTTCTTTTCTTTTGGTTCAAATAATAATGATGATGGGGATGATGAGTGGAAGGTGGATGAAGATAACATTGTTGTGGTCTCATCATCCCCTGTTGACTCACTCTAAAAAGAGGAAGAAGCGGACTTTGAAAAAGAAGGGTCTTGCCAAGAAATTGGTCATTCATGGGACAAATTTTGGTGGGTCTTTCTCTAGTGAGGATGACTCTAAGTAGAAAAAGGTTGGGCCCCAATGTCGGGCCGCTAAAAAGAAGGTTGTGTTGCATGGTCCAGATTCTAAAGATTCTGGGAACGATGAGGAAGAGTATTCGGTTTAGTTGGGGGAGTATGTGAAATTAGGGCTTCGTTGAAGGGTTTCTAAGAGAATGGATAAGATGTACATATTGGAGTCTAAAAGATGCAGAATGGGTGAGCAAGAAGAACCAGAATAGGTGAAGGACACATGGGAGACAATGCCACGTAATTGTGGAATATTCTCCTACTCGAAAGACTCCTCTTCATATTTTCAACAAGGATGGTGATAAGGTTATTGAGGATGATTTGGTGGAGAATGGTGTGAGGTAGGCTATGGGTAATAACCCAACCTTGGACAAGCCAAAAATTACAAATATTAATCCTCTTTCTAAGGATTTCTCCTATCTTGATGATGATAACACTTCTATGTTCGAGTTGCTAGACATGGCTAGAGCTAGCGCCACTTGTACCTTCAAACTTGCCAAATAGGTGATGAAGGAGTTTAACAAGGTGAACACTAAAATCAGAGGCTTGAAGGAGAATTTGGCTAATCAACCAAAAGGGTCATCCCCAGATTTTCTCATTGAGAGGATGGTGGATCTGGAATGTTCTTTTTTTTTATTTCAAAGTTGAGTGTGAAATCCACCTTTGCGAGTTGGAGGGAAAGATCAAGGAATCTAATGAGGATATCAAAAATCTCTTGTAGATTAGCCATATGTCTGTCAAAAATAGTTTGGATTCTCTCAAGGTACTCCTTGACAAAATCAGCCAACTGTGAGAGGATCAAATGCAATTTTCTAAGATGTATGAGAAGGATCAGACTTCCAAGGGGAAGGGAAAGAAGAGTGCCAAAGAGGAGGATTAAGGCTCATGCACTAGAATTGAGGGGTAGTCTACGGAAATCTTTTGAAGAAGAAAAATAAGAATTGATGGATATGATTAACTTGCACTATAATCAGGAGATTGAGGTGGCCAATACTCTAAAAAATCTAAAGTAATTCTCTTGTGTTTGGTTTGTTATTGCTTTTTTATTTTGATGTATTTTTGTTGTTTTTTGGTTGTTGGTTGTTGCTAGTGCCTTACTTGATCTTTTCTTTGCTTAGCAGCATTTTGATGTAACTTGATGTAAGGGGTTTCGAGTCCCTTCAAAACCTATTTTTACCATATAATCAAAATAAGGGCTAGAAGGAGAGATAAGCATTAATAAGGAATATAAATTCAAATAAATAAAATAATAATGGTGGATGTAGGGGAACCAAATAAGTGATTAATTATCCCTCCTTCAATACAATGATCCTCAATTATGAACAAATAAATGCTTATGGTGGGGCTACCTCAAATTATATTAGGCATACCTATTTATGAAAAACATAGATAATCCACTTTCATTTCAAGGAATAAGCAGACAAAAAAAATGTATGTTCAAATAATCAAATTGAGGGACATTATCCCAAATAATATATGGATAATAATTTAGTCAAAAATAGCACTTTCATTAATCGAGAGCCAAAAGATCACCAATCAATTAGCTATTTCTTGCAATATCCTAAAGGTAGCCAAAATTGTAAAAGACAAAAGATTACAAATTAGAAGAGTTCTCTACATATAGATTGTCCAAAAAGATGAAATTTAAACTATTGGTCTAATATGGTGATCTAAAGGACCAAATTCACTAGCATGCTAAACTAAAAGATATTACCTTTTTTGGGCGACTTTCCTTGTGCACATAACTCACAAAGAGGGGGAAAGTCTTACATTAAATTATAATTATTTAATGGGAAGCCACAAGAAATGATAATTAATTTAACATACTACAACTCCAACGGATTTTAATAAAATGGGGATTTTATTAAAATCCAAAGGTAGTTAAAATTTCATTACAACCATTGGTTCAATGTAAGTTTGACAAGCCAATGTTAGACCATAAGCATATGGTCTTCATGAACTCTTGGAAGCAATGTAGGAACAAGTTTGCTATAGGGAACCATGAAAGGATAATAACTTAATTGGGTCCCTACACAAACACAAGGGATTTCCATGACCATAATTAAAAAGATGCAAGATCATCTAGTCTTACTATAACATAGAGCTCACTGAAGAAAATAGAAGAGGCTTGATAATGTACCATTGTACATGAAAACCAAAGGTATTTGAAGCTCGATTGATATATAGACTAAAAATCCTATTATGTCAATAAAAAATTTCATATCATAATGCTTGATGAAACCCAAAGGAAGCACATAAAATTCCATAGGAGATAGATACAAGGTCCTCGTAAAGAAATACCTAAACTAAACTCAAGCAAGCCAAAACATGTATGAACTTACAATTCCCAAAATAGGGACATAACTCCATTGAATCTAAAGATCAATCCTCCTAATTACAAGCATGTGTGATAATCCAAAGATCAAAGGGAAGCTTAAGCATTAGAGTGAATTTTGCCACTAAAAATAAGATTACAACCAAAGAAAATCAAGCCAAGACTAGTGGGGCTAATATATTTAAACTTATTTAAAGAAAAGCTTAGATCAAATACATGCCTACATCATACCCTTGAGCAAGGGAAAATAAAACAATGACCTCATTTAGACAATATTAATAATTGAAAATCTCGCAACCTTTAGGATGCCAATGGTAGAATTGATTACAAAAATAGAGAAAGTGATTTTTTTTATCTTAAAATACATAAATAACTCATGAACATACCTATAGGACTAAAATCAAGACAATTTTTTTTAGAGTTTAAAAGGTAGGTTCTCTTTATTGCAAAACCTCTTAAATTTATAAACATGAAAACACATACAAATACACCTATATACTTATAGGTACATTTATAGAAAGATAGAACATTCAAATATTTGTAAATAAAGAAGACACTTGTACTTGAGCAATAAGCTAACTTCCCCTTCATGGCGTTGAATTATTGGTACCGAAAGTTTACTTGAAATAAGAGAATTGACTCGGGTCAACTAGTTTAGTACACCAAAAAATGTATAATCCTACATAAACAAATTGATAATCTACATAATGGTAATATTTCACAAAGATAAAACTCTCTAAGGCTTAAAAACTTGCAAGGGTTTTTTATTAAATTATTTCCAAAATAATTATGGAGAATGTTACAAACTTCTATCAAAGTCTCACTTTATTGATGCTTTAAAAATAAAATAAATCTTTCTTTTATAACCCATCTGGGGTAGTTACAACTAACTTGTGACTGCCTTATCACCTTTGAAACCCTAAAGTGATTTGAATCAAATAAGTTAATTAAGGTTGAACCTTAAGAACATAAAATGAGATCCATGACTAATGACGACTTCCATCACTTTTAACTTATAAATATGTAGTAGGGGCCATATATTTCCAATGCAAAATTATAATCTAAATGGGTCAACAATCTCTTCAATGCTTCATGATAATGGGTATGACTTCATGATATGCATTTCTAATATGGTTAGTCTTCTACAGAGGTGCAACTCCTATATTTTTCTCACCATGATCTAAATGCAATTAGAGAACTAATCTTTGAGCTTTGAAGGAGTTGTGTCTAGACAACCTACATATTTATGTGTCATAGTGGAAAAATAATTTGAGCTCGTGACCTCTCGTTTTCAACCTAGATAACTTCACTAACTTAATTTTGTATGTGCATACAAATGCAAATAACTTTTGATCAATATTATGTGAATTAACATCAAAATTACAATGTGCTAACCAAATAAAATTTATAACCTTCAAAATACCTCTTATGCTTATCTCCTTTATTGTACACAAATGATAACCAACATGAACCAATACTTCTTACTATGAAATGTACTAAGCAATGAGTAGCGAAGGTAACTATATGAAGAGATAAGGCAAGTGATTCAACTATTCTTAAACATAATCCATTTTAAAAATTAAAGGTAAATTTTGGCCAATAAATTTAGGATAAATACTTACTTTTTTTGTATAGATGAGGTGTAAAATTGGTATTGACTATTTGGTTATTGAATCAAATGATGTTCAAGTCGAGTGGCATTGTGGCTTAGTTGCTAGTGGCTTAAGACTAGTAAGAATCATCGTTTAGATCACAATGGTGCCACAAATCATAAACATCATTTCTTCGTAATTGAAGTTCATCTTACCATTAGAGACCCTTCCTTCAACTTCTTTGTTCTACTGATAAATAGGAGGTATTTTCTATATTATATCGAACCAAGATATTACCATCAAGATTCAATCATGTAGTTTTTAAGTCAAACTCATTGACCCATATTTTATGAATAATAGATTAATTGATCCAACTTTCATGAAAACGAATGATCATCTTCATAATCCATTCACTAACTCCTTTAAACAATTTCTTTCTGATCCACTTCTCTCACCCTCGATCGTTCCGTTCCACCCCATTCTACTCACTAGACATTATGTTTAACTTTAGGGTTCCTCTCCTTAGTCAAGGCTTTAATATTTACTTATCCGTGCTCAAGTAGGAAAACTGTAGAGCTTGCCATTGAAGTGAAGATCTATTTTAAAACCTCTTTCACCACCTGCAGAAGTTGCTTGGAAATTTTGATAATTTCTTACGTTTCAGTCATTCATTGTATAACAGCCGCTTCATGTTATGGGACCTTCAAAGAAACAAAGTTGTTTTTTCCATGGGTGGTCTCTTCTCCCTTTCATCTTTTTCTCAAAGCAAATGAATTATCTTTTTGTTCTTGCCCTGTTGATTATCTCACGTCCTTGTGACAGTATTGCAACTGATAAACTTCTTCAATGCCGTAATAGATATGCGAAGAAGATGCATCCCACGTGAGTTAACAATGCACCACAACTTTTTCAGCCAAGAAAGACAAGGTGTCAATAATCATTTCCAAGCGTATACAATAATTCCACAGAGCAGAACTTCAAGTGATCATCTCACCTATGTTCTCAATGTTATGTTGGGGCATTCACTTTTGTCGTAAGTACATTGTTTTTTTCTATCAGATGTAGACTAACTAGGTCAGTGAAATATCCATATACTGGTCTAAAGCAATTGTACATTGCATCGGTGCATCCAACGTAGATTTTCTGCACAACAATTGATCTGTGTCGGACTATAATGGAGAAGGTCACTTTTCCAAATGTGGAATACATAGCTATGTGGCAATATTTGATTGAGTCATGTAGATTGACGAATGATCAAGTGGATCTCTCTAGTGTTGTATAGATCTAATGCCATTGATTGAAGCTAAAGCTAGCATGTATCAATTCGCAAGAATGAGCTGTCTTACGAGGGGACATGGCATGATCCAATGAACTTTTCTAGCTCAAGAAATTATTGCGATGTGTACTTTGATGATCCACATACGTGTCATAACAATTGATATTGGAGGCAAAAGCATAATGACCATTGAATGCAGTTAGTACTCAGTCGGTTAAGATAGCAAGGTTGGAGGAGTATACATCGACCTAATGAAATTGAGAATGCTTATCCCTTCTATTATGTAGAAATATTCCTTCTTTATATTGAAACAAATGTTCCCTCACAAAAAAGAGGCTGCCTTTCACATAAAGTGTTAGTTCGGTATGAAGCTTGTTTCCATTCATTAATCATTGTATGTGTGAACGTGACATAAATATTCTACTTTCATACAGATATGCTCATGCATGGAACTACAGGAGAGATCGTAAGATTACTAACTGAACCACAATTTCACATTGAACGTTGGACAACCAACTAGAGTTGTGGTTCGAGACCAACAACTTTGAAGTGGTTCATTCATTGCCCCATGCAAGTTGCCAAGTTCTACCCATTTCTTTTTTATTGCTTGCAACAGCCTTCAAGGGCAATGCATTAGTTTGTATCTATAAATCTTTTGAAATGAGTCAAAACGATTAACAAAGGCTAAGGTTAGAAGACATTGAGCAATGAAATCAAGTCATCTTTATGAGGACGTGTATCTAAATCTAGTTAACTTCTATAGATTGGTGGATCAAAGGAGATTATCTAAATATCTATCACAGCCATTGATTTCAAAGCTTACTAATTTAACCAAAACTTCACATTGAACATTGGACAACCAACTAGAGTTGTGGTTTGGGACCAACAACTTTGAAGTGGTTCATTCATTGCCCCATGCGAGTTGCCCTTCTACCTATTTATATTTTTTATTGGTTGCAGCATACTTCAAGGGAAATGCACTAATCTGCATCTATAAATCTCTTGAAATGAGTCAAAATCATTGATCGAGGCTAAGGTTAGAAGGCATTGAGCAATGAAATCAAGTAGTCTTTATGAGGATGAGTGTCTAATTCTAGTTAACTTTTATAGATTGGTGGATCAAAGGAGATGAACTTTTCATTATCTAGTTTATCACAATCATTGATTTCTAAGGTATGATATCTTGAACATCGATTAATATTGGCAGTTAATGGGATAAAGAGAAATGCTTAGAGGTATATGAAGCATACCCCTAGCTTGATTTGGTAGAATTTGGTATATTGATAGATCCAACTACCTAATATTTGGTAATCTAGTATAACCTTGATGTAGCAACAAAAATTGTCACCCTTAACAATTTCACATTATGTTTTGCTCCCCCTTTAATTATTGGACCTAATTGTACACCTGATTTCCTAAATTGTGCACTCCATGGCCTATTTTTAACAATTACTGATAAATTGCAATCAAAAAACAAATGCATTTATCTAATACTTTGCCCCTGACACCTTAACTTCTAGAAAATAGGGATAGGACAGAGACGCCCTATGGCAGCAACATCACCCTATTTTTCTTGGTCCCAAATTCAAATATGTTAGTGTTAAAATTTTACCATTTGCAATTTAGGTTGTCAATGTTGACTATTAGGATCTAATTTGCAGGAAATTAAATAAATACCTATAAATACCTAGTTATTACATCATTTCAATTCTATCTAGCACTATCTAGCAACAAGTGAACATTAAGAGCAAGTCAAGGACATTCAAGGGTAGATTTCATAGCTTTATTACAACAATTCAAGATCCAAACATCATGTCAAATCATATGTGAGTTTATGCATGTTCATGTTATCATTGTTTGTGAAGGCTAACCGTTTGTAGGTCTCCAAGCAAATCAAGTAAGCAAGATCCAAGACCTTGAGGTGATGCACATGAATTTAGTCCTTCAAGGAAGCCATTGAAAGGTGGTGAGCTGCAACACTTTGTTAATTCATCATTCCTTCCGATTATTTATCTTTCTATCATTGACATTGTAATTGTAGAAGTGGAAACACTAACACGGGGTTTGACTAAGGCAAGTCCCTAAATGGCACAACCCTTCTCTCTTTGAATGTGCAAGTTTTGTGTTTCAAGGAGATTGAAGGAAGCTTGAAGATTTACTTTCCATTGTTGCATTCAAAACCATACATCTTGACTATCCACAAAAACTCACTCATAGAATTATCAGACAGTGATCTGATAAATTTGCAGGAAAAATCAAAAGCTCAAATCCAACATTAGAGGATTTCAAAAAAATATCCAAAATATTCTTATAAGGACATAGACACCCTTGGGTGGCTCTGTCCTCCTATTCAAGCCATCTTTAAATTTTCAAGACAGTTGCATAGAACTCTGCCTTACTCATATTTTCCTACAAACTTTTGTTACAGTTTCTTAGTTGTCAAAATTTTGCATTTTTAGATTAGGGCACATAGTTTAATTAGGTTAATCAAGGAAAATCAATTCCAATCAACTCCCAAGACCCACAAAAGGGACACTGATCTAGGTCTAATTGAATCACCTTCATGGTTGAAAGTCAATCTAATCACCTTGTGTATTTGCATCCTAATAAATCTCTAGAAAAAGGAAAAATTGATCCTAGGTTCTTTGCATTAGACTTAGGATCACCTTTTTTCTACGTTTCATTTTGGTGAACTTGACATTTTAACATCATAAACCTTTTGCAATTTGAAATAATTCAACCCTAGATCTAGGTTTTTTATTGCATTATTTTGTATTTCTCATTTTAGGTATTCACTTTTACATCATAAAAAAGTATAAAAATTCAAAAAAAAATTGCATACAATATTGCATCATAGGTTACAATAGGATTAGTTTCAGTCATTTAGGTCAGGTCTACACTCAAAATCGCATTCACAATTGTCATTTGTTGTTCAAGCATTGTTGCACATTTGCATTTGAATTACATTGTCTTAAATTCAACAAATTATGAAAATGTATTTATTGTCACACATGGTTGCACATAGATATACCCTTAAATAGTCTAATAAATAGTCAAACTTTCAACTTTTTGAAAGCCTATCCAGGACACAGACGCCCTTGGGCGGCTTTGTTCTGGCAGATTTTTTTTGTTATTCTTGGCTCAACAAAATTTTGCTCAAATCTTTGTATTTGTGTCTTCAGTCTATTTTTGCTTGTTGATTTCTAATTTGGAATTCTTAAAAGGAATTATTGCATGTGAAAGATGTTGGAAATTAAGAGGTTGTCATTGATGTCAACATGATGACAATAGTATGAGAATTTTATTTTGGTTTACCAGAAGCTATTCCCTACCGAAAGTGTTCTTTTCTAAAGAACCAATGTGTTAGTTTTTGAGTCTGGAATTCTCCACAAGAAGAGATAAGTCTTTTCGCTCTTAATATTATTAGTGTGACTCCTATAGATAGCTATATTCAAGATCTTAAGATGTTTTGTGTTGAGAATAGGAAGATATCATTGACACAGTTCATCTTTTTACATTGTAGTTGTTCCTCTATTCAGTACATCAGTGTGGGAGACTCTGCATTTTCATATGAAGAATATTTTTGTGTTCCAGTTCTAATGGTAGTTTCTCTGATGTCAATATGATGAGAGACCAAAGCTATATTGGATCTAGAAGGTGTTTGCTTTGAGAAGTGTGCATTGGATTGGAATTTTTGTGTTTAGGTCTTTACATTGGCCAACCTAACACATGATATACTCTAAGATGGTTAAATATACTTTGTGGATGTTTTCTATAGGTCTACTTCGACTTGATATGATGCACTACTTGGATAAAATGTTTTAATCTTATAAGGTTCCGACAAGAGTACTTTTCTTGGTTTTTTTTCCTCTAATTAGGTCGACCTAATTAATGGATATATATATATAAGACCTTTTGAGGAAGACAGTGTGCAAGGTGTGTGTGAAGAAGAAAAGAGTTGTAAGCGAAGATGAATGTGTGGAAAAGAGAAGTGTGGTGTAGTGAAGTGTGAAGAGGATTAAGGGGTATGTGAAGATCTAAGCCTAAATGTTTTATCAGTTGAGGATCAAAGCATAATTGTTGAGCAACTATTGTGAGATGTAGTTCTTCTTATTCAAAGTTGTCATAACCCAATTTTATTGCATATTTATCATAATATGGTAAATCAAATTATCGAATAAATTCAATTAAATATTAAAATGGAGATTCTAAAATATTTGAAATTGAATGAAAGAAGTTGATTGATGTTGACTTTGCAAAATTTTGAAAACTTATTTTATATGTTACCAAGAATTGAACGTTACTGATCAATTTGCAAGTGCAAGTGTGTGCAGTTGCAGAGTGATAGGTTGAAGGATGAGAACACGATTGAAGTAGGATTGTTTATCCGGATCAAACGGTAAGCTAATTGGAATCTAGGTGCACACACCACAAATAGCATGATGACTTGCACTTGACTAATTTGCACATATAAGATAACGTAATTTCCTAACTTGAACTATTTCAGTGTTTGAAAATGAATAGTTTGTAGATTAAATGGTCTATTATGAACCTTGTGATTTAAAGGAAACAAAAGTGAGCATTGTAAAGAAAACTCTTTTCTTTAGTATAGAAATATATATATACAAGATGCTCGAAATGAAAATTCAAGTTCCTTACCTTAAATGATAGTGTATGGAATTTACAAGCCATTAATTTGTATAAGAATGCATATATATATATATATATATATATATATATATATATATACACATATATATACATATATATATATATATATATATATATATATATATATATATATACAAGATAACTCAAAATGAAAATTCAAGTTCCTTGCAACTTAAATGATAGTGTATGGAATTTACAAGCCATTAATTTGTATAAAGAATACATATATATATATATATATATATATATATATATACATATATATACACATATATATATGTATATATACATATATATACATATGTATATACATATATATTACATATACATATACATATATATATATGTGTGTATGTAAACCGAACACACACACACACACACACATATATATACATATATATCCATATATATAAATATACATATATATATAGACATATATAAACACTATTTGAAATACATGGTAAATGTGAATGAAATCATTTAAATGCATATAGAGATACAAATATATATATATATACATACGTATACATATTCAAATTTGAATTGAAATTAAGTTGATAACCAATGCATTATGAGTCGGACTATGGAAAAATCAATGAAGATTATAATGCAAACCCAAAATGGTCATGGCCTACCTAATCATTAAGGCATTATTCAAAATTTGAGGGAGGCAATGGTAGGAAAGCCATAACGGCAACACCCAGCCACATGCAAAAGAAAACGCTTTTCTTTGTTTCCATTTTGGAATGAACAATGTGAAGGAGATAGAAGCGAACAGGGGAAAGAAGATCGATGAATATCACGATAAGAGCAGAAAAGCTCAAAGTGATAGGAGAAATCAAAGGAAATATTTTATTCGAAAAGCCGAACATTGAGGTAATCGAAAGCCTTTTGAATTTAATTCATTTTCAATATCATCATAAATTTGTAGTCACTACATTTTTTAAGAAAATTCCTTAAGGACACAAAATGTATTCTTGTGACTCAGTGTTTGATTTTGAGTCGATTGTAATGCATGGTCGACCACCTCTTTGGGGTCGATGGTCTCAACCTGCATTACATAGAATGTGTCTTTAATGGAGCATCGTTGGCTAGACCGAGGCTTGTCACCTTTAAGGTGCGACTACCATGATAGCTTGCACAACTAAGTTGGCCATATGATGGTGACCAGATTATATTCCTATCAGATTTATTCTTTCAGTGTGACTGGTATCGTAGGGGATTCAAATGTCGAACCCAAGTGAGGGGGTGGTATAAACCCCGTGTTTACCTTCTGCATATTATCTATTTTTTCATTTTTTTGGTATTGCTCTACCATTATCAGCTAGGCCGAATTGGTAAGAAAATTGAGTTATTCCTTAAAATTGTGATCAATGTAAGCATATAGAGGTCGCCATCGATTAGAAGAGATGATGTAAATGTTGTTGGCCTCCTACAATGACTTAACAACTAAGCCCCTAATCTGAATAGCTATCCCAATCATTATGAAGGTTCATTTAATTGTAAACCCAGGGACGTAGACTTGAAATGGGTTAGCACAATATGTGCTCTAGGAATCCATAGTAGCCATATTCATCCTACAGCTTAAGAAAGACACAGTGCTGAAAGTAAATTGCTTAGAAAGAAGTAACACAAGTACTAAGCATCAACCAACAACTATACTAAGCTGAAGTGCATGACAAAAATAAAAATTTGAGCAAACAGATAAGAAACTACTATGTCTGCTTTGGCTACAAGAACAGTCACAAAATGGAATTCTAGTGGTTGCAGGAACAAACAGTTGCCAGATTTTATAACTATTGTTGAACAGAAAATAGAAAAGTAATAACTAAGCTAAAGGAAGGAATTCTCACCAAGTGGGCCCCCTTGGATGAGTATCCCTTAAGACAAACTCAGATACAACAAACTTATAACTTCATTTTATTCATTGAGAAGCATGATTACAATAGAGCAATGTAACTGTATTACTGAAAAACTAAGAATGTGAGTACAACATCAGATCAATCAACCTCCTGAGAAGGAGCATCTGAGTCTTATTTATAGAAGGAAAAACTACTAACTAACTACCTAGCAAGGCAGTCAACTCCAAACAAATTAGGAGGATGCCACTTTATGGAAAGCATAGAAAGTGGAAAGGGTTATTGTGCATGGAATTTGGTCAAGCCTGTTTTCCTTAACGCATATCTAGCATAACAATAACTCCTATATTCGCTCAACAAACTATTATGACCATTTACAAGGTAGTTATAATTCTTCGATTTGAACTAGGAATTTCCCTCCCTTGAGAGTCTTCCCTCCATTGACCTTTGAATGATCGCCTTGTTGACCTTTATGGTGAATGACCAGCTAGCAAAATCTTCCTCAATTTTGTAGGCTCTAATTATATATGCACGACAACATTAACACATGCACAACAATTGCATATCTATAACTATCTTAAAGTAGCATTCATTAATCCACTTATAAAATTAACATAGATAGTTCACATAGTATGTTAATGTCACTTAAAAGTTACAAATATAAACTTATGCCCAATGTCTATGGTTTTGAGGAAATAACATGAAATTGTCAACATCCAAGTATCAAATTCTATGACAACAATAACAAATGGATAATAAAATCTATCAAAATTGAGCCATAAATTGGACTCGTCACTCCCCCCAACCTAAGGTTTTGATGGTCCTCCAACAGAGGAAGAGTTATACCTTTGCTTAGTCAATACCCTAAAATTTGCAACTTCCAGCTGCCCCGCATCAGTTCTTGTAGTGATTGAATTGGGGTCCCAATTAGAACCCTTGCTTGTTGTCCAACCTATTCCATCTTTTCCTTTTTGCAACTATATCATACTGATAATACTTGAAATTTGGCACAGGCCATAATAGGATAGGTGGCTGAAAAGTTAATGGAAGCCAAAATTTCCCTTTCATCCTACCAAGCTATATATATTTATCAACTCTTTTGCCTGCTACAACATAGTTTTTCAAAGAGTGAGGTTCAACTTGTTTTAACTCATCAATTAGGTTGTTCCACCTCTATGATAGATATCCCATTACAAATTTCCCTACAGTTTCTACTACCTTCTCATATTCTTTGTAAATTGCTTCTCTCTCAGGCAGGATCCTGCTGCTATAGCTTGGTTGGTAAAGAAATTTGCGCCATTCCTAGAAAATGTCCTAGGGTTTCTAGATTCAGCCCTGATGAGCAAGGGAGTGTTTGATTATATTTTCCTATAAGTCTTGAACTATTGTCCCCACCTAATTTCATTCAGTATCCAGGACATAAATTCCCTTAATTGGAGATCCCCGACATACAACAATGGATTCAATCATGATCATGGGACACAACATAATTATGCAAATAAAGTTCACACAACAATTTTTTCACTTTAGGAGGAGCAATCTGATAAGCTTGGAAAAAATCAAGAGGAGTCTCAATGGAAGGATTCAAATCTGAAATGATCCTTGACAGTTTAAAAGAAAGATTCCTCTCCTTCAAATATAGAGCATAGACTCTTGGAGGAGTCCTACACTCTAACATCTAAGGCACTAAGGCTACTACATTGTCCACCTTTTCCTTTAAGGCAACAATTTTTGTGTTCTTTTCTTCAATCTTTGCATCTTTCTTTTTAATCTCCTCCTTCAACTTGCATTTCTCCTTTTTCCATTCTTCTTCCCTCCTTTCCATCTGATTCCATAGGTTCATGGCTACCATGTTCCATGAAAAATCAGAGGGTATATGTATTCCTACCAAAAAAATTCCTGGCACTCATTCTTGCTCTTCATGTGGCACCAGTTGTTGGGGTTCTGATTGTTCACCCAGTTTTGGTTGTAGGGGTTCTTGCTCTTCATGCAGGAACTTCTGATTCTCATCATACTCTTGACTCTCAACCTATTCTGCGATGGCAGTAAACTCTGCCAACCTTATATTTGTTTGTTCCTCAAAAATGTCCTTTTCCTCAACATTCACCTACCCCATTGGGGCTTATGTGTCCTCTTGTGATGTTCCTCAAGGCCTAGGGCTTCCCTTCATAGGCACACCAGTGGTTGGCCCAACTTGTCTTGATTTTTTATGAGGGATTTCATGTTTTTCTTTGGCTACAGGAAGAACAATGTCAACCTTCCATTTCTTAGAGCTTGGCGCTTCTTTTTCTATTGTTCGCTTTTTAGCTTTTCCCTTCCTCATTTCTGCCTCTTTCTTTTGTGCCCTAGTTTGAATTAGGGTTCCAAGAGGGACATCATCATCAAAATTTGAAGAGGAACTTTCTTTTTTTGAATGTTTTGTCTCAGAAGAACTAATCTCTATAGTTTGCTCAGTTGCAGGAGGGTTTACACTAGGGATTGCACCAGAATTTGAGGCTCCAGGAGTGGCTTCAACATTACTCACTCTCCTACTAACCCTACAAGATTGAGGAAAAACCCTAGGTCACAAATGCTCTGGTCTAAATTGATCAATATTTAAAAATTCCTCCCAAGTCATATCAAACACATTATGCAGAGATTTTTTTACTAATAATTTGATCAGATAATGGTGGGAGACTGAATTATCCCTACCTTTTTGGGTTTTGGCTGCCATGATTGAAAGAAGGTGATATAACACATTTGGCACATTCATTCTTCTCCCATGCCTCATGTGATTCAAGAGTTTGAAGTGCACATAATGTAGGTTTGACTGGAAGCCTTCACAGGTAATGTACTTCACAATGTGAACAACTACTTGCTTCCACGGCTCATGCAGAAAGGTTCTCTTCGCACCTTGCTTGTCCACATCCAATGGAGGGTCACCAAGTTCTATAAATTCAACCCTAGCTGACCTTGCATCTCTAGTAGCAAGATAATGTTCACCATCAACAAGCAACCATGTCACTTTTGCAATCCTCTCTTCAATAGCTATTACCTCCAACTCTTTTACCGTGGCCTTTCCTTCAAAAAATGTATGCGCAAATGTCAGTGCAACATCTTCATTATAACCATTAAGCTTCAGGAAATAATCTAACCATCTGTAGTTTCTGAACTTGGCCTGGGAAGGTGCATCCTGTAGTACTACATCATAAACTGTGGGTTCATTTATAATTAACTGACCTCCCATTGTTTCAGTTGTCTGTAATTAATCAAGCACTCAACAAGGTTTCCCTTCCTGCAATATTTGTTTGAAAGCCAAATTTCTCCTTCCTGCAACGCTGCTAAATTCCCAATGCCAATTTCATATGAATTTTACCTTTTCGGTGACTTAGGATTATGACTGAGGCAATAAAGGCAGTAAGGAATAATAAATGAAGGGTACAATAGAGAAAAATGGTGGTGGTTAGGTGTCATCTCACACATGCAAGCCGTCACCTCACTCTATCATTCAAATTTTCTTGATTTGAATTTTATTGACATGGACCAACATGGACTAACACGTGGACATGTTATTCATACTCCCCCCAACCTAAATTTGAGCATGTGTCCTCACATGCGAGGTGTTAATGACGATTTAACAGGGAAAGGGATAATGACATGATATGGAAAACATCTACATTAATGTATAGTAATTAAATGAATGTACTAAAAGATAATTAAGATGTAACAAATTGATGTGCACATACCTGAATTCTTGGAATATTTGTTGTAAAGATTATTGAGAAAGTATCGATCACCTTTTAAGAACTCAGTTGAGCAATCAATGAAAGTGGAGATGGAATGAAGTGAAGTGATGGTGGAGTGATGGAAGAGAGAGAAAGGTGGAGATGGATGGGTGGATGGGTGGATTAATGAAGAAGTGGACTCCCACAAAAGTGGAGGTCTTTGTTATGAAGTAATTGCATGTGTACTTAGATCAGTCATAAGGAGGGACACTAGGTCTACTTCCTTCGGCTGCAAGAAGTTCAGAGGCTAGGTGCTAGTTAAATTGCTGCATGAACTCTTCCTTGGACGTTGGCTTGTGATACAACCTTAAGTCGTGACCCTTGACTAGAAGTTTGAATCTGACAGGGTCAATGGTGGTGAGTTGTATAGCTCCATTGGGAAATACTTCTACAACTTCGTACGGTCCCAACCATCTACTCTGCAATTTTCCTGCATTATCTTGATACCTTGAGTCATAAAGGAGTGCCCAATCACCAAGATGATTTGATCCTTTGATCCTACACTACCTCAGTGTGATGCAAGGTTGTCTTTCTCATCTCACCCAAATTATTCAGCTGCATAAATTTGTCCTTTTGTGCCTCAGAGATGTCCATCCCTAAGTCTAGTGCAATCCTAATAGTCTTGTGCCCAAATTCAATAAGCCTCATAGCCATCTTCCCATACAATAATTCAAAATGAGTGAAGCCTATAGTTGTTTTTCAGGTGGTCCTATAGGCCCAAACAACTTCCGGTAGCCTACTTTCCCAATCCTTCCTATGGATAGCCACGGTTTTGGTCAGAATGTCTTCAATTTCCTTATTGGTCACCTCAACTTAGCCATTGGCTTGAGGGTGATAAGGAGTAGACTTCCTATGCTTCGCATTGTATTCATTAACCAATGTTATAACAAGGGTTGATATAAATTAAGGCCCTTGATCAGTCACTATCTCACCTGGAACTCCATAACGAGTGAAAATTTCATCATAGAGAAATTTTGCAACCTTATTATCTCTTACATGCTTCATTTTTTTAACTTCAACCCACTTAGTTACATAATCAGTGCAAACCAAGATATAGGATTTACCATGTGATGGAGGATCAATCGGTCCCACAAAATCCAATCCCCATTTATCAAATGGAGTGATTACTACTTGGGGGTAAAGTGGCATCTCATCATATTTGGTTGGTCGGCCCATCCTCTGGCATCTGTCACAATTCCTTGTATATTTCCCTGCATCCTTGTGGAGTGTAGGCCAGTAATAACCTATGTTTAGAATCTTCATTGTTGTCCTCTTGGTTGCAAAATGCCCTCCATAGGGTTCATTGTGACATGCATGTAATATATCATATGTCTCATCTTCCGTCACACATCTCCTCATGACATGGTCTAGTTCAATGTAGAATAAACATCATGCAATCCATGAGAAAGGAAATTTTTTCTCAATGAGCACCCTTCTCTCTTTTGGAGAGAAATGAGGAGGAACTCTCCCTGTGACCAGATAATTAGTTATGTCAGCATACCAAGGTGTATGCACACTGATGGAAAACAAATGTTCATCAGGGAAAGAGTCATCAATGACTTGATTGTCCTCTCATGTAGTCAGCCTTGAGAGAAAGTCTGCTACAACATTTGCCTTCCCTAGTTTATCAACAATGGTTATGTCAAACTCCTGCATCAGCAACAACCATCTTGATAGCCTACCTGAGATCGGGGGCTTATTCATGAGGTAACTAATTGTTGAATGGTCCGTGTGCACAAAGATCTGATAGCCTGCTATGTAGTGCCTAAATTTGTTAAGGGCATAGATCACTGCTAGCATTTCCTTTTTTGTCACTATATAATTGAATTCAACTCCTTGCAAGCTCTTGCTGACAAAATAAATAGCATTTTCAATAGCTCATTCTTTTTATCCTAGGACTACTCCTATAGCATAGTTTGATGCATCTGTATGAATATGAAAGGGAAGCTCCCAATTGGGCCTTTGAGTACAGGAGCATGGGTTAAAGTTGCTTTCAAATCAAAGAATTCCCTATCACGGTCCTTTGTCCATTGAAACTCAACATATTTAGTTAGGAGATTGTACAATGGTGCTGCTATTTTGTTGAAATCTTTGATGAAATGCCTATAGTAGCCTATAGGTATAGGAAAATTGGTGATCACCTCAATCTTGGCATGATCTACTTGAATTCCTTTGTGAGAGATGTAGTGGCCAAGGACTACACCTTCCTGCATTATCATGAAGCATTTCTCACTGTTTAAAGATAGATTATGTTCTTCACATTTCTGTAAGACTCTCCTGAGATTTTCCAATGCTTCATTAAAATCAGCACCATAGGTAGTAAAATCATCCATATAAATCCCCATGCAATCATGTGAGATATCTGAAAATATACTAATGACTGCCCTTTGAAAAGTTCCAGGTATGTTGCATAAGCCAAATGGAAGTACTGAGTAGGCATAATTCCCCCATGGATAGGTAAAGGTGGTCTTCTCTTGATCCTCAGGTGCAATTTGTATCTGGTTATAGCCACTGAATCCATCTAGAAAAGAGAAATATTGCTTTCCTATAAGGGAATCCAGTACTCGATCTATGAAAGGAAGGGGAAAATGATCATTTTTAGTGGAAAAGTTGAGCTCCCTGTAGTCGACACAAACTCCCCATTTTCTTCCCTTCTTGGGCACAATCACCAATGGGGATACCCACTGGCTATTTGAAATGGGGTAGATAAATCATGCATCTAGCAATTTCTATAGTTCCCATTTTACAATTTCCCTCAATGCAGGGTTAATTCTTCTTTGTGGCTGCCTCACTAGTGTGCAATCATCTCTGGTGTATATCCTGTGAGTGCAGAGCTTAGGGTCCAACCCCTTCATATCATGGTAGTCCCATGTGAATGCATGCTGGTGGGTCCTCAACAGGTTTGTCAAAGCCAGCTATTGCTCTTGACTCAATTTGTTGTTAATATTCAGTTATTTTCCTTTTTAACAATTACACTTGTGCCATTAACTCTATCATAGTTGTTTCACTAATGCTTGGTACCTTGAGTTCGTGTGGCAACAATGTACGAAACATTTCATTTGTTGCAGGAGGTTCAGCTGTAGGAAGAGCGGGCATAAGAGTTTTCACTAGACCAACAGAACCAGATGCATGAGAGGATGATGCTTCCTGCACCTCATAATGGTTATGAATTATGTTAGACAATACTTCATCTTCTTCCTAAAGCTACATGAAAGAAATTTTTCCTAACATAATAAGTTGTGCCACAAAATTAACTTCCTCGGCCTCTTCACTAACATGTGGCCATATGGGGTTATCCATATCATGAGATGGCTAAGTAGGAGGGTAGAGAACAAGATTTTTGGTACTCTTCCTATCAAAAATGGTCATGTCTCCTAACCAACATCCAATATAGGCATCTGTTGTTGCTAACCATGGCTTTCCAATAATAATGGGATACCTGCCTAGTGTAGCTTTAGGAGAAAGAATCATAAAATCTACTGGGTACTCCCAAGAGTCTAGAGTTACCACAAGATCCTCTACTATACCATCAGGTTTAACAGTAGAAATATTAGCAAGCTGCAAGACAGTTCTATTGATGGGTTTTTTTGCACACTTTCTCAACACAGGCAATGCGTATGTGCACTACCTCTCTTGAAAGGAAACCTCCAACAACAAGTTGTTGAAAATCTCCCCAAGGTCTCTCAGGTGTCAGGTCATGACTTGCATAGAAATATTTAGTTGATGTTTGATGTGATTTTACTGGTAATCACAGGGCGGACTTACGTAGCTAGATGCAGAGTGGATCTTAAAATCTGAAGTTTCTGAGATGGGAGTCAAGGTGCATTTTGTTGTAGGTTCGGACAGTAGTCTAAACTTCAATGTTTTCTTCAAGTTTTGGCTTTACAATGTGCAATGAACCTTAGCATAGGTCACTAATTAAAAAAAATGAAAAAGGGCAGGGAAGAGAAAAGGTTCTGGGATCTGCAACTAACTGTGAACAGTAATCATGGAGTTCCTGCTATGGACAACTTCCTTCAAACATAATTTCACTTAACCAGAAAATATCACAGTCTCATGAAATTTGTGTTATCTTCTAAGGCCTGCAGATATTTCACCATTCATTAATCATATACATGCATGAACAAAGATAAAAGTGTGGAGCAGCTTTGAATTCAAGCCCAGACTAACTTTGCACAGCTATTTACACACAACAAACAACAAAAAGTATGGGCAAGGAAGGCATCTACACACCAACAATTTTCACAACTACATAACAACATTACTAAAATCTACTCAAGCAATTTAAATTTAACTTAAAACATCAATGTAAATCTAAATAAAGCATCTAACAATGGAGGTTGAATCATGAAACATGTGAAGAACTCAAAAAATGCACCAAGTCAATGTATTTTCATTATAAATTCCAACAGTATGTCTTTACAACAACTCAACTCTCTTTGAAATGAGAGGAGACCCCCCTATTTATAGTGCCCAAAAGGTAGAACGAATGGAAAAGATTCAATCCCATTGTGTGGCCAAGATTCACTACAAACTAGGGTTCTCTCTACCCCCCAAATATATTACAATTTAAAATATAGTTTTGTCCTCATCCCTATTTCGTCATCTAGTGACGACACTATAGCATTTTGTCTTTTGTTGATTGCTCTTTTTGTTGTAGCTATTCCTTCAGAAGCTCTTCACTGACAATAGGGTCGCCCTCCTACTTCTTCAGAGCTACATACTCCATGAATTTCAAGATTACTAGTTGGAGCTTGTCGACCTCTATAATCTCGGACCGTAGCACTTGATAACTCCATTCTTTTGAGTTGCCATCAAGTCTTTTCCAGTCTTCGTCATACTTGGAGGCGTGGTCTTTGAACATCTCTGACTGGGCAAAGGCGCGGGCGAAAAAACTCATGAAATCCATTGTTATCTCATCTGACATCCTGTCCTCCATCTTCTTCTGGAAATGAGGTTTTGTCTTTTCTGAATCAATTTGTACCGCGGGCATGTCATATCCCATCATTAGCTTCAGATATCGGGCGCAATCCGCTCTAATTTCTTTGACCCATTCGATATCTGGATCCACTTTATCCATTATCTGCTCTAACCTTTCTCTTATGTTATCAGAGTCTTGCTTCCACACATCCACTAGCCAATGGTCGTCCCTTTTGAACGCGAGCTCGTTTTCCCATGTCGTGCTTGGCAGTCAGAGGATAGCCTCGATCTTTGGATAGGTGGACTCATAACTTGTAGGGAAGTCAGTGCAAATCCTTCTTGTGTTCTCAAAGGACTGCTGTATATCTAAGAACTTGTTGGCTGTTCAAATAGCCTGACTGATACCCATGTTCCTGACGTATAGAACCTGTCAAAACCAGCTCTTTGTAGTTTTATCCAAGTTCTTTCTCTTTTCCAGTTTGTCAATTTTTTCCTTGGACAACAATTGGGGTGGAGTAGAAGATATGGTAGCCATGTCTTCAACTAAAGACCATTATTGAATGTAATCTGTCAAGGTGGCCACCTGTGCTTTGAGCTCGTCTTTCGAGACCTTGTCTTGTTGTATTAGGTGCACCACCATAGCCACAAACTCCTTAAGATGCCCCACCTTTTTCTCTCTCTTAGCAATCCCTAAGTTAATGGTGGAGACATTATAGCTTACTCCCTCTTGGCCTACCACCGATGTTGCTATTTGTACAGTTCAGGATCCAAAAGCATCCATCGTTACCTTGGATCTAACTTTGGGCTTCTTCTCCTTCTTGGTTGAGATTTGCACTCAGGCTAGGATAGCCTCTAGCCTCGCTCTTGGGTCCTTTGGGGCGGGAGTCTTCTTCTCAAGCTGCTTCTCCAGCCATTCGGGCATAGTGTATTTTTCCTTGGGAAATTCTTGATCACCCTCACCTTCCCTTGTTTGGATTTTTGTTTGTTCACCTATGGGAACCCTTTCCTCTATTTTAGTTTTTCCTCCTTCCTCATCGGAGTCTTGGACAAACATGTAGTGCTTGATGGGAGGCTTAGTAGGAAATTTCTTCCATGGGCTTTCTTCTATCTCAATTCCTTTCCCTTTCTCGTCCTCAGTTTGTTTGTCCTCATGTGCCCATGCTCCTCAAGTTTTTCTTCTACATTTCCTTCCTCTCTGTAAGAAGGTGGCACAACCTTTAGTTGTCCCCTTGTAGGGAGTTCTACCATTTCCATTGTCCTACCACCTTCTTGCTCCTCTCTGGGAGGTGACCTTTCTGTCTCTTCTTCATCATGCTTCAGTTGCTTGGCCATTTCCTCTTTGATATCATCATCGAAGGTTTGTACAATAGTTCTACCATCTGTACCCTCCTCTTCATCTCCACTCTCGAAAGATCTTCTTCCTTCTTCCTCGTAGACCACCCTGTCAATTTTTTGATGTTCATACTCCAGGTGTTCATGGTACTCATCGACTTCCTCCTCCATTTCCTTCGAGGCTTCTTTCTCCCGCCTCTACCATTCTTCGGAGATTAGCATTGTGGATTCCATTGCTAGCGGTCCCGCTGGAGGTTGCAAAGGCATAGCACTTGGGAGGACCCGCACTACGACAACTTGAATGGTGGGATCCAAAAAGATCTGAGAAATTTTAGAGGGGACATTCTGCATGTGCCGCGAGAAAGCCTCCAATAATGCTAGTGAAGGCATTGGCGTTGTCACTACTGCCAATGGAAGTGATGTAGTAGGTGACATGGCGACGGAGGGAGGTAGAGTAGTTGTGGTAGAGGAAGAGTCAATCATTATTATGGGCCCCGCCGGGGGAGAGGAGGCGAGATGGACCGAGATGTCTACTGCAGGTGGGGATGTAGCGACCATGGCCTGGGAAATAGGTGTAAGGATGGTGGAGATAGGGAGAGCTGGAGGAGGTCTTAGTTGATCTATCTGCCCTTCCTCACCCTCTTGAAGGGGATCTTCCTGAATTGGTGGCTACTCTGCGACGCTTCCTATCCATTTGGGCCTCTTAGAAGGTGAGTCTCTTGAGTCTTTCCTTGAATAAACTTTGGGGTCTGGAGACTGTTCCGCTTCGTTCCCTTTCCTCTTCTTCAATCTTGTGCTCGAAGGAGATTTGGATGTCCCACCTGTTGAATTTGTTGCGGTGACATCTTTCGTGGCACTAGGCTCACTCTTGAGCCCTTCATATGTCAAGACAACCCCTTGTTGCTTACCTGTCCATCAATCCATTCTTTGGTTCGAGCCATGATTGGTTTAGTCACAATGTCAAGGTCATCGACCTCCTATTCATCCTAGTCTATCATTGGCAGCAACAAATTAGTGACTACGGCGTACTTGGGGTCCATGATGATGCTTTCATCTTCCTCGACCTGATCTGGTATGGGAAATAGTTGCACCCTTCTTACAAAGTATGTGGTCATTCGCATGTAATGCCTTGCACACACCTCCTTGTTGTCCTGGAAATCTGCCCAGAAATATTCAACATGATGTAGGTGGGCATACCTTGGTCCTAGTACCTTTCTTATATGCCCATATGGGTCCATCCGCGGGCGAGCAGTGTGTTGGAGGAAATGGTACTCTGCCAACTCCTTTTCAGAATTCCCAGCACATTGGGAAGTTTGCAATTTATACATCCCCTGATCGAAGGCTAAGGGATAAGGGATCCTTGTCAAGTGTTTACCGCTAAGGACTGAATGTATATGTTGTAGCTGCTAGGAAAGTTCTAACAATATGATCCGGTCATTAGGGTACTGGGGCAGCTTATTCGACCTTTCTGTGAAACCCTGGGCACAAATGTATGTGAATTTGGGGAACTGTATGAACAAGAATGTGTATTGTTTTAAGAATATTTGTGCGTTGTGTGAGACCCTTATCTCAAAATCTCCTCCTATTAGCTTGATGGTGTGGCCAATGAAGGCATCATTCACCCTGCAGTACTCCGTGAAGTTCCTGAATTGTAGCTAGGGATATCGGTCATAGGCCTTCAATCTTTGGCCCAACTCCTCATCGGGTGCCACAAATAATCTGTTGTATTGCCTCTACTCATCCAGTGAGTAGACCAGATAGGAGGTCATGTAAAATTTGGAGCTCTTCTTCACATTCATAAACTGCTCGTGGAAGCAGTCGCTTATGATGCCTCCCTAGTAGAATGAGGCTTTTGTGGTGACATCTTCGTCCCCATGGAGGATCTGCTCAACAAAATACACCATCCATTCCTAAAAAAATGTAGCAGTGGGGAGGCCCATCATCCTGCTCAACATGGTTACTAGGTCGTGGTATTCCTCAAAGAAATCGTTGCGAAAGAGCTCTTGAGGAACCTTCACAGCGCAACCTCTTTTCTCCTTAAGCTAGTATTGATTTATTACTTTCTTGTAGCCCATCGGGTTTTCATCCCATGTTGCCTTTCCTTCCTCCATGGTGGACATCTCCATCTCCTCAAAGGTAGGAATTTGAAAGGTTCTAGTAATTCCCTCAGTCAACATATCAACGAGGATGTTCCCGTCCCTATCGACGATGGTTCTTATCTGTGGCTAGTAGGCCTCCCGACAGGCCATGACCGATTCAGGGGCTATGAGAGATGGGGGAAGCCTACTACTTTTGCAATCCCACTATGTCTGATTGATCTTGTGTTTTCAATTTTTGGGTGGACTATAACCCTTTGTTTCAACTCATCAATATCGACATGGCCAATATTAGTGTCTGTGATCTCCTTCCAGTCAGTGACAATTTTTGAATGTAGAGGTTCACCTTGAAACTGGAACTTCATCTAATCTTTGTCTTATCTTCCATGAGGATTTTTGCCTCCTTTCTTTCCTTTGTCCTTTTCTACAGCTACCCCTGAGGGTCCTGCACTCAATTCCATATATCTTGCAAACATAGACGTAATGAGTACAACCAATTATGACAGCATCAACATTAGTCAAAATCCCGTAGACAAAATCTAATTAGACATCATATAATTAATGAAGTTAAATCTTTACTTTCAAATGTCGTTAGTCAGTTCTAAAGGGATTTTGGACAAACCAGGCCCAAGCGGCCGAACCTCCTTGGCAGGAATGTTGTTTTGAAAGGGCAAACAGGCCGGGGCAATCTGGGTGATTTCTCTCATCTTCACATGTTGATGGTTTGAAAGGCTCGTATTGAAGAGGGTTGAATTTAAGCACGTGGGTCGAGGTTGCTTTTCAAATTTGAGGTTATTTTGACCACTTTAGGAGCATTCGGAGGTTCAGGGTCGGAAAGCCGTTGGGAGTTTGTTGTTTGAAATGGCCTAGCAGAAACGGAGTTCCGGGGTCGGAACTCCGGGGTCCGGGACCCGGAAGGTCAAACGATGGCCAAAGATTTTCTTCAGAATTCAGGGTGCTCGAGTCCGGCGGAGTGGAAGGTCGTGAGGGTTTTTCCATTCAAAACGACAATCATTGCACGGAAGCCCGGAAGGAGTGGCCTAGCGGACCAAACCTAGCAGAGCGATTGGCCACTAGTTTTCCTCTTGAAGATTCTAGGCAGTCAATGGTGCGGAGCCCAAAACTCAGGAAGACGTGTCTATTTTTCCTTTGTGCATTGGAGGAAGGCGAATGGAACTTCAGTGGGCGGAGCCCGGTGGAAGCAGGGACGGCAAATGGGAGGCCGAGAACCGGGAGTCAGAAGGTCATCAATACACAACCATTTCAAATGGTGGAGACTCCATGGTGGCCTGTGGACTGAAGTTCGCGAACCGGGACCCAGCAGAGCATTGGCAAACGGAACCCAAAGGGCAGAAAGGCAGACTCACTTTGTTGTTTGAGAATGGTGGGGGCGAGGCAGAGTCCCGGGGATGAAAGTTCGACGGGATGGGCGAGAGTAGTCCAAAGTTTGTAATTTTCAATCAAGCGGAATTTGAGGAGCTAGGGCCTGGGGTTTGGGAAGGCGGGAGCCTTCCACCATTCAGAACGACGAACACCCGGGGGAATCCTAGAAAAGGAATTCCGCTGAGGCGGGCCCAAGAGGCTAAAAGGGGGGCTAGATTTTGAGTGTTTGTTTGTTAAACTAGATGACATTTAGCTAGCAGTGATTCGGGGTGGCGAGCCTGGTAGGGCAATTTGCCATCTGAAAAGTTCATCGTTTTCAAATTTCTTAACGACGGAGGGAGGGGTTAGGCCCAAAGGGAAAAAATGCCTTGCGTGAAGAATAGCTATGGCGGTGTTTGGTTCCGGCCTGATCTTGGTAGGTGATTTTGGAGGTTCTTTTAGAAATTTAAAGACATGGGTTTTATAGGTTTCATTGTGTTCTATCAATTAAATTCATTTTTAGCCCATGTTGTTCATTATTTTAAGCACAAAATCATGAAAAACCTCTCAGGAGGGTGGACGACAAACCTACCTTGAAAGTCCGATGGGAGAAGAGGTGAAATCCACTGAGGGAGGTCGAATGATGATCTCGGACGCAAGGGTGGTGGGTGACGAGTGCACTGATCTCCTCTGGCAAGCACTCTGATCTCTTTTGGAAAACCTAACAAATGAAAATGACAAATCGCCCCCCATATTTATACCCTCATATGCATTTAATGCTTGTATTTAATGCCTGTATGGTCAGCCATTGGGTTGGTAGATTTCAAATTTATGGACGGCGGCGAGAGGTCTAGGGGCCGAAAGGATGTGGGTCGACGACCATTTTGAAATGCACTTTGTAAGTCATCAGCGAAGGAAGACCCAGAGTCTAGATAGTGAAGCGCCGTCGAAGTTTTTCCGCCAGAAATAGCGAAGACTGAAGGGAATTTTGGGGACAGAAGTCTGGTGGGTCAGACCCAGCGGGGGCAAAGGCATTCTGAAACTTGCAAATTTTAAACTGGTGGAAAACAGTGAACCGAGGCCTAGAGTTTGGGAAGGCGGGAGCCTTCCACCGTTTGGGAATGGCAAACATCTGGGGGAAACCCGGCAAGGCAAGCCCACCAAGCCCCAAGGCCGCTGACAGAAGTAAATTTCCAAGGAGAGTTCGCGAGGCACTAGGACTCAACCAAAATGAAGGGGACAAAACATGGTCAACCAAAGATGGAAGCTCGAAGGTACGTTGACCATCTAGGACACCAAAAATAGGGGCACGCAAAATGAGGCAGTGACAAAATGACCCGACAAGGCGAAAGGAAAGACGGTCCTCATTTTGAACGAGGCATGTGTGCTCAGGGTACAACAAGTAGGAGTAGGTTTCATGCTTGCAACGTTTAGTTGTTGTAGGATATCCTTAGTCATCACATTTATTGTTGCTCCCAAATCAATCAAAGCATTCTTTATTTGTATCTCGTTTATAACAACTCCTACCACAGGACTACCTGGTTCATTGTATTTGGGGATAGTCACTTTCCCAAGCATGATGTCAGCCAGCTATCCCACCACATGAACCGTAGTGGGGTCTTTCTCTTTCCTGCCTGGATTCTTGAGGCATGCTTCTTTAATTGCTTTTCCATATATGGGAACATCTTTTATGGCCTGAAATAGAGGTATCTTGACATATATATGCTTTAACTGATCTAAAATGTCAAAGGTTGTTTCCTCCTCTCTTTTTTGTTTAACAATTTCCAACCTCTGAGGAAATGGTGGTTCTTTTTTAGTTTGCTTTACTGAGACTGGTTCAGGATTTTTAGGTACACTTGGCTGAATGGGGACATTCAGAGGCTCCTCATCTTCCACAAGAAGCTCAGTGATGATAGGTGTGGAAGGAGCTAGAAAATTAGTTCCTGAATGCAAGTGGATGTCACTTACACTCATAGCATATGCAAGAAATTGATTTGAATCGGCAAAATAGACTGTTGTTATTATGGTTTGTTATTTGGGTTAGGTGTGGGTTGAGCTGGTAGCTGAGTAGGTCTAGCTGTGTTTAAACTTGAGCTAGTAGGAGGAGGCATTATAGCAGGTTGTTGGGGCTAAGAAGGTGGTTGCATGTAACTGGTGGTCTGGTTTGGCCATTGTTGTCCTCCCCTCCATTGAGATGTTTATTGCCAATTTCCTAGAGGTGGCTACTAATTTCCCTAAAACTATTGCCAATTCCCCTGAGGTTGCTACCACTGGGGTGGAGAGTTTTGGTGATTGGGCCAGGTATTGGAGGGTTATTCCAAGGCTATGGTGGATATACTCCATAATTGGATGGATATGGGGGTTTCCATTGGTTACCAAATGAATAAGAATTGAAATATGGCCCAACAAAAGATAATGGATTTGGTGGCATACCTTATCTTGGAGCCCATGGCCTCCTTTGTGCAATGTAGTAGACTTGGTATTATTCACCCTGGATTGGCTTGAACTCAGGTGGGATCTACTTACTATCAATATTAGCTACCATTTTTCATCTGCAATCCTTCTTCTTTTGTCTGCAATGAGGGCAATATTCTGCCAACATTGCTTATGCCTCCTCATGTTTCTTTTTAGCTTGAAGTGTATACAGCTGAGTAGCTAGATTGTTTATGATGTCTTACTTGAATTCTTCCAACAAGTGAGTAATCTTCATCCTTGAAACACCACTTGTAGATAACTTACCCATAGAGGATTGGTAAGCTCTCCCTTTCTTTGAAGCTTCCCTAGAATAGTTTTGACATAGCTTCTTAATATCTTCCCAAGGAGATTGGGTGATATCTCCTCCTCCCATCAAGTCTAAGGCCTCAATGCAACTCTCATTAATCCCTCTCAAGAAGAGCAACTTTTGGGACTCTTCATTGAGTGTATGATGTGGATATTTCTACAGGAAAAATAGAAACCTTGAAATGTAATCCTCCAAACTCTCATCTTCATTTTGTTGCATCTTAAAAATATCATCTCCTCTCATGTCACTGCCCCTACAATATTCCTTTTACTTCTCAAGGAAATTTGTCTTCATGTCATCCCAAGTCTCCATAGTATTTCTTCCTAGGCTCATAAACCATCTGAATGCAGCCTCTTTCAAGGTGGTAGGAAATAGCTTAAGCCCATGAGCAACAGTGGTATAGTCATAGCTTCTACAGAGGATATCAAACTCAAACAAGAAGGTATTAGGGTCTTCTATGACAATTCCATAGAACTTAGGAAGGAATGAAGTAGGGATATTTTTGAGGTTGTCAACTTCATTCTGATGAGCAATGGGGAATGGAAAAGCTAGCTGGTTAGGTCTATTTCTATTTGCATCACCCATGCCTACCTGATGGAGTTCCAAAGCAAATGGGTTCTCAATTAGATTTTGATCTTCAGAAGAAGTTTTAGAACTGGTTAAATTGAGAAATGCATCAGCAAAAGGGTGTGGCTCTTTTTCTTCTTCATCTCCTAGCATATTTGGAAGCTCTTCTAGCTGAAATGGATTAGGATGATTAGGAAGGAATCTCCCATAAGCATCTCTTCTCCTTCCTTTATGCATGCAGTATCAACTCAGCATCAGCGAAATCACACAAAGAATTGGTGAAAGAATAGGGGTCATTACTTCCTAAATGAGGGGTATACTAAGAACAAACTTTCAAAGATACTATAGCAAGAAAGAAACTATCAATGACTCCAAAGAACTTCCTAGTTTGACACCATCCCGACAACGGCGCCAAAAATGTTGGCCTCCTACAATGACTTAACAACTAATCCCTGAAATTTGTGATTCAAAGATTGGACATCTAATCTAAATAGCTATCTCAATCATTATGAAGGTTCATTTAATTTTCAACCCAGAGACGTAGACTTGAAATGGGTTAGCACGGTATGTGCACTAGGAATCCATAGTAGCCATATTCATCCTACAACTTAAGAAAGACACAATGCTGAAAGTAAATTGCTTAGAAAGAAGTAGCATAAGTATTGAGCATCAACCAACAACTATACTAAGCTAAAGTGCATGAAAGAAATAAAAAATCTGAGCAAACATACATGAAACTACTCTATCTGCTTTGGTTGCAGGAACCGTCACAAAATGGAATTCTAGTGGCTAGAAGAATAGACAATTTTCAGATTTATAAGTATTGTTGAATAAAAAAGTAATAAATAAGCTAGAGGATGGAATGCTCACCAAGTGGGCCCCTTTGGATGAGTATCCCTTAAGACAAACTTAGATGCAACGAACTTATAACTTCATTCTATTCATTGAGAAGCATGATTACAATAGAGCAATGTAACTGTATTATTGAAAAACTAAGAATGTGAGTACAACATCAGATCAATCAACCTCCTGAGAAGGAGCATCCAAGTCTTATTTACAGAAGGAAAAACTACTAACTACCTAGCAAGGTGGTCAACTCCAATAGATTAGGAGGACACCACTTTATGGAAAGCATAGAAAGTGGAAAGGAGGTTATTCATGCGTGGAATTTGGTCAAGCCTGTTTTCCTTAACACAGATCTAGCATAACAATAACTCCTATATTCACTCAACAAATTATTATGACCATTTACAAGGCAGCTATAATTATTTGATTTAAAATGAGAATTTCCCTCCATTGAGAGTCTTCCCTCCATTGACCTTTGAATGATCACTTTGTTGACCTTTATGGTGAATGACCAGTTTGTAGAATCTTCCTCAATTTTGTAGGCTCTAATTATATATGCATGATAGCATTAACACGCACAATAATTGCATATCTATAACTATCTTAAAGTAATATTCATTAATCCACATGTAAAATTAACATAGATAGTTCACATAGCATGTTAATGTCATTTAAAAGTTACAAACATAAACTTATGCCCAATGTCTATGGTTTTGAGGAAATAACATGAAAATGTCAACATCCAAGTATCAAAGTCTATGACAACAACAACAAATGGATAATAAACTCTATCAAAATTTAGCCATAAATTGGACTCATCAAATGCAAGGTTTTCTTTCATTTAAAATTATGAAAGGTTCGATCTTCATGATCGAGCATCTTTTTTCTTGGAATAGATATAGAAAATATTTTGCAAGTCAAACATACTTATGATTTAGAGCCTATAAGTTCTTTGAGTAAATTTGGAAATGATCTGTAGTCGGTTTGGGAAAAGAATGAATTCTATCATGTAAAGAGGCAGTCATATTTGTGTGACCAAGAAAGCTTGTAATGGCCATAAAAGGGGCCCAAGTTAAGAAAGAAACCCCAGGTAACTTAGGGTTTAGTATGGATGCCCTGTTTCAAATTGACTAGAATGTCGAACCAGGTCATTATAATATGTGTATGACTGCTCTTGAACTTTGATTAATATTTATATGGAACAATGGAAAATCTAATAGCCTAATTTTTCAAAGGAAAGTTAAACTGTTATGTTTGAAATGAAAGATGAGATAGTTGTAGACAATACTTCTACTAAAAAATAGCATTGTTATTTCTCTATTCTTTGAAATAAAACTTGTTTTGTTAAAAGAACAGTGAATGTTCTATTGGAAAATGATATTTTTTGTCATTAAGTGAACTGATTGGTCTAAAAAATTAATGTAATGATGAAGACAACAAATAATCTTTTGTAAATGACATTGTTTTGTTGATTAAGTTATCATTGTAGTTGTAAACAACTTGTTTTATATTTGTTTAGTAGGAAGTAGTACTTATTTTGCATAAGGAATGAATGTTCATATGTAAACAACTAGTTTTATGACTATTTAGTAGGAAATAGTATATATTTTGTTTAAACAATGAATGTTCATATGCAAACAGCTAGATTTACAACTGTTTAGTAGGAAACATTACTTTTTTTGCATAAACAATGAATGTTCATATGTAAACAGTTAGTTTTATGACTGTTTAGTAGGAAACAATATATATATATATATATATATATATATTTTGTTCAAACAATGAATGTTTTAAGTAAACAACAATGTTAGAGAAACACAATAGTGAGAATGCAATAATAGTATGTGTGAAACTGTTGACATAGACTTGTTATGTTTTCTTTATCTTGACCAAAAATGTCAATTGAAATACTATTTTAAGATTACAATCTAAGTTAATGATTATTTTAGAATGTATGCACAAACTATAACATTAGTAGGCACATATATGTGTATGCACATAGACTTTGTCTATGTACATACACATACTTGTAGCATACCTTCTTTTGTTTTTAGTACCTTTTAAAAAGGAAAATGCTTAAGATGTTAAGTAGAAAATAGTCATAAGAATTATATGAATGATTATTAAAATACTCTGTGAATTATAGAATTTGATTTTTGTTTAGAGTATACATTTGTATTTTGTTTCTTCTTTTGAAGACATTTGTGGAAGAATATTTTAAATACTTAAACAGAATAGTGATACCTTAGTTGAATAGAACACCTATGGGTAGGTGTTGCTAGAAGGTAGATAGCTATTATATTAGAAAGTTACCTTCCAGGACAGGTGTCGAAATGGGTTCAAAGAGTATAGGTTTGCTTTACTAGAACCTATCATTTGTTGTTGTTGTAACACACTTATTATGCTTGGCCAAGCAATATAGTTCATTATGTATGTATGAATGAACTATGTGATTTCACTCTCTGCCATTCCTAGCATAGATCTTGCACTTTATTTTCTAATTTGTAGATAGAAATTTTATTTTGATGTACGGGCATGCACCAAATTCCACCTTGCAGGTTGTTCTCTTGCTAAACTTTTCGTGCAGGGTCAGGCATTCTTCAAGTTGGAAGAATACTAGGGAAGTGTAAGCTTCATGGTTGGGTAGTAAAGTGCTTCAACCATGTTCTCATCCACCAATGGAGGCGAGTGTCAAGAAGAACCATAGTTGTTCACAAAACTAATATAGTCTAAAATGTAACTTGATGTAATTCTTGTACTTGGTGTAATATGTACAATATAATGATTTTGTGGCCTTAAGAGCCAAGTCAAACTTGATATTGTAATTTTACTTTTGAAGTGAATATAAGAATCTTTGACTTATTTTAAATGGACATGTGTAGCTATGATTAACTTTAGCCACTAGTTATGCCTTTTTAATTTGGAGTATATTCATGTGTCATTTACAATAATATTAATTAAGTAATAATTTCAAATGGTTTATTATATTTGGTATCAGAGCTTACGGTTCAGCTCTAGGCCTTTTGAGTCTACCATAGTTGACTAGGGTAGTTGACCCTTAACCCAAAATTGGAAGTCCTGAGAATTGACCAAACCTAAATTGATTGCAAGAATGGGAGGCTCAAAGGTAGGACGAAGGAAAGGGAAAACTTTTAGAACCCCACATAAGAATGACATAAAGGAAGGAAACACCAAGGTGGCAGTTCAATTAGAAATTCCCAATGATGAAACTCTAGCTCAAGCTCTTACACAACTCAAGCTAGAGAGAGGCTTAAAGATTGAGGAGATGCAAACACCCAAGATCAAAAAAAAATTTGTAATCATGGATTGGCCTCTAGGGTATGGACCCAATGCACCCTTGTTGACCAAAGAGGAAAAGGAGAGCCTACATGCTCAACCATCCTCTTCTGTAAAGTTTGATGTAAACTCGGATGATGACCCAGAGGAATGTCCTCTATCTGATACCGAGAAATCAAAATGATGTAACTCGAAGTATATTGTAAATAAGGGTCTATTGACTCACCTTAAATCTATAAAAAAATAGATAAAAAAAATTTGGTGTGTTCAATGAGAGACTCTAAAATGTGTGTATCTTGCATGAATGTGTATGTCTTCTATTTCGAGGGATGTAGGCATATGGACATTATGTGATGTAGCATAAGAATGTTTGTTCATAGAACCTTGTATTGAGATGCGATAAATGTGACTGTGATGCAGGACAAGTGTGGGACAACATGGTGACCACCAGGCAAGACGGGGGTGGTAGTGGTTCCAATAACTAACCATACAAGAGACAGGAGCAAATTCTAGAGCTTATGAATTGGAAAGAGTCTCACATGGATCACATAGAGTAAGAAGTCCAAGTGGCACGCGAGAACCGAAACCACAAGAATGCAGAAGGCAATCAAGGAGACAGTGGTCCAGGGGTGGGTCCACGAGGGTGAATTGAGGAAGAGCTTGGAAAATACCTCAAAATAGTAGCACCACCCAAGTTCGATGGTAAGTCTATCGAAATAGGAGTTGAGGCTTGGATTATAGAAATGGAAAGTACTTTGGGCTCTGTAACCTTTCTAAACAGACTAAGGTGGCATGGGATATATATCAACTCTCAGGTGAAGCAACGATTTGGTGGGATAATGAGAAGTTAGAGCGAAACCTATAGCCTATTGAGATCACTTGGGGACTCTTCCTCCAAGATTTCAGGAAGAGATGGCTACCGCAGCTTTTCTTTAACAAGAAAGTGACAGAATTTTAGAACTTAAACCCAGGGAAATATGACTATGATTCAGTATTGGGAAAAGTTCACTAACCTATTGAAGTATGTGCCTCAATATCAGGGAGACGAATGATTTCATATCCAAAAATTTATAATGGGACTCATACCTCACATAGGAGTTGAAGTGGATATGCATGAACCTCAAACAATTAATGAAGTCTTCCAAAAAGCCACCAAACAAGAACAGAAGTTGCAACAGTTATCCAATCTTTGCAACGATTCAAGTTCTAACTCTCGATATGGGAAGAAGAAATTTCATAAGGGAGACAAGAGCCATTAGATCCGTAACCTCGGGAGGAGAAGTAAATTGCAAGAAAGGTGGAAAGAACAAGAAAGCAAACAAAGGAAAGGGAAAAGACGACCATAAGCAGAAGTTCTTTAGAGAGGAAAAGCCAAGAGGTAATGGTGGAAAGAATAAGAAATCAAACTAAGGCAAGGGAAAATATGACCATAAGCAGAAGTTATTTAGAGAGTAAAAGCCAAGAGGTAATGGTGGAAAGAACAAGAAAGCAAACAAAGGCAAGGGAAAAGACGACCATAAGCAAAATTTCTTTAGAGAGGACAAGCCAAGAGGTCACAAAGGGCCTCGTGATGGATGTTATACTTATGGAGGTGATCACTATGCCTCAAATTTTCCTCAACAATCAAAGTTACGAAAGGAAGGAAGCTACCAGTAGAGTCACCAGATTCACGCTACAATAGATAACAGACAGGCAGAGTATCAGGCTTCGCCAATTCAGCTAACAGGTAAGGTCTATGGCTAATCTGTTTCTGTCTTGATTGACATTGGAGCTATTGAATATTTTATAGACCCTAGAATAATATCTAAGATACCCATCAGACCTAGATACATGGAAAATTTATGGACAATCTAGTATGGTAATCGAGCAGAGCAAAGGGTAGATACTTGTCTCTTTTGCAGTGAGTTAGAGCTTCCAACCTTTCAAACTCAGGTCAACTTGTATGTGGAACCTTTAGGCTCACATGATGTAATTTTGGGAATAAATTGGTTAACTGAGCATAAGGATTTAGTGAACTATGAGGATAAGGTGGTCAACTATCTGGATGACTATGGAAACCCAATTGAGGTTTGTGGAATGCAGACCCTTAGAGCTTAGATAGATTTTTATGATGTAGCTCAAGAAGGCTCATCAAAAGGGTTGTGCAATTTATGCAGTGCATGTTAGTAATCCTGACAGTAAGGATTCATATTTAGATGACTATCCTATTCTCAAGGAGTTCCAAGATGTGTTCCCTCAAGAACTTACAAAGTTGCCTCTGAAGTAGGAATTCAATTTTTCTATCGACCTAGTTCTAAGAGTTGAGCCGCAATCCAAGGCACCTTATCCGATGACCACCACAGAAATTTATGAGTTGAAGGCCCTATACTAATGGAATTGTTGGATAAGGGACTCATAAGACCTAGTGTGTCTCCTTGGGGAGTGTTAGTTATAATTGTGAAAAAGAAAGATAGAACTTTGCATCTATGTATAGATTATCGGATGTTGAACAAGGTCACCATCAAGAAATGGTATCCACTTCCAAGGATTGATGATTTGTTTGATCAAATGAAGGGAGTGACGGTGTTCTCCAAAATTGATCTTAGGTCAGGGTACCATCAATTGAGGATTAAGAAAGAATATATCCTTAAAACTGCATTTAGAACTTGATACGGACATTACGAGTTCAAGGTGGTACCTTTCGATTTAACTAATGCACCGGTAGCCTTTATGAACCTTATTAATAATGTATTTAAAAACTGCTTAGATGACTTTGTTCTGATCTTTATTGATGACATTCTGGTCTACTCAAAGACTGTCGAAGAGCATGATATAAATTTGAGGATAGTTTTTCAACAATTGAGAGAAAGGAAAATCTTCAGGAAGTTGTCCAAGTTCTCATTCTATCAGGACAAAGTGCACTATTTGGGCCATATTATTTCAACGGAAGGAGTCTTCGTAGACCCCAAGAAGATCAAGGAAATCATGGAATGGCCAATGCCTTAGAACATGTGTCATAAGTTCGTAGCTTCATAGGCCTCGTAAGATACTATAGGAATTTTGTGCAAGGGTTCTCCTAGATTGCATCTCCTATTACCTCACTCCAAAGGAAGGGAACGCGGTTTGAATGGATCGAGAAATGAGAACAGGCATTCCAACTTCTAAAGGAGAGGCTCATGACAACACCAATGTTCACTATCCCTGATCTTAATGGGAGATTCACAGCAATCACAGATGCTTCAAGAGAGGGATTGGGAGTATTATTAATGTAAGATGGACAAGTGGTAGCATATGAATCAAGGAAGCTCAAGTAGCATGAAGTGAAATACATGCATCATGATCTAGAATTGGTGGTCATAGTTCATGCCTTACAGATGTGGAGGCATTTCCTTTTGGGAAAGTTGTTTGAACTCGAGACAAACCACTTGGAGTTGAGATACCTATTTACCCAGCCAAACCTTAATGCACGACAGAGAAGGTGGTTGGAATTCCTTAGCGAGTATGACTTTGGAATTGAATGCACAAAAGGGAAAGAGAACAGAGTGGTTGATGCTCTTAGTGGACGAAGACATATGACAACCATGATCTCAACAAGGTCTAATTTGAGGTAGCAAGTAATTCAGAATCTGCCAAGGGATGAACACTATGAGAGAGTGAAGAGTGCCCTATCAGAAAATCCTTCGAATCATCAGTTTGATGGGTACGAGATCGAATTGGATGGTATTTTGAGGTACCAAAGGAGAATGTATATTCCCGACTCTAGAGAGTTGAGAAAGTTGGTTTTAGAAGAAGTTCACAATGCACCTTATTCAGGACACCCCGGTGTATCTAAGATGATCGCAGGATTGAAGACTCTGTATTTTTGGCCTAAACTCAAGAAGGATGTAGTGGAGTACGTAGCTAGATTCTTGGAGTGCCAGAGAGTCAAGGCTAAGCATGCACACCCAGCTGGGTTATTGTATCCTCATGACATACCTGAGTATAAATGGCAGGTGATCAGTATAGATTTTGTACTGGGGTTGTCGTTGAACAAGAATAATCATGATGTCATCTTGGTCATGATTGATAAGTTGACTAAGGTTGTGCACTTCATTCTGAGAAACCTTAAGGATTGATCGTTGACCCTAGCTAAGAAATTTGTTTAGGAGATCTTCCATTTGCATGGAGTGTGTTAGCTCTCAAAAATGCAGGCTGAATGCCTCAAGAGGTTGCCAATCTCCTGATACGCTTTAGGGTAACAAACAAGGTTAAGAGAACTCAACCTTCTACTCTTTAGGTATTGTAAACCTGGGTGGGTGTACCTTTCTGAATAGTGCAGACTTAACTTGTGATTATCTTTCTTGAAATGCTTTGTCCACAATGGCACAAATGAAACCAAACTTGATAGCTATCTTCTGATCTAAATCCTAGAATGCTTAATTAACTGATAAGAAGAGATTGAATGAATCCAAATAATGAAATTGCAGAGACCAGTGCCTTATTGGGTATGTGGAGTCAAATGAGATCAAGATGAGCAACACTTCTCACGAGAGATTCAAGAATTATCTAGCATATATTATGTTTTGTATATAAACATGTAAGGAGCTCCTGACTACTAAGCTCTACCCAGATAATCCAGTAGATCTCTAAGATTCTTGTACGATTAATAAAAGGATTTTGGTCTTTAGTCAATCGATCCTGGTGCAACAGATATTGCATTTGATGGGCGTTCTGAGCTTGTCGTATCGAGATTTAAACCATCGGAAAGGAAGATCCATCTTTGGAGACAGCAGAGCATTCTTTTTATTAAAATTCAACCCGGATAATTGATATAGGACAGCGACATCAATGACACTTGCTCATAGAAATACTCCATTTTTAGAACGTGCGATGGCCTCTAGCGATAGAGATTTGTTGTTTATATATCCATACAATTTGCCTAGTATGAATAATGATGGCGGTCCCTTGAAATTACAATTGCCAAAGAAATGCCTTTTTTATGCACTTGACGATGAAATGCATCTGTTTGAAATGTCATGTGCAGAATTAGGATAACCAGTCTAGTCGATAACATAGCGGTTATGAAGATTACGCATCAGCCACGGGGTGTATTTTTGTTATTCACCGGTAAGATGGTTGAAATGAGACAACCATTATCTTTGAGGAAGACAGCAATTCACTCGTTAATCATTTCTGCCTTGTATTTGCTTTTTGTTTGTACGACATGGGAATTGGGAGATGTCCGAAATAGATCACATTATATTTTACAATATGCATTATTAATACGTATTTTATAACATTCGTTAGTCTTGCACCTGAAGCCAAAGAAGTATCCCAGTTCCCTTTTGCGTATCATTGTAGATCTATGATATCAGGAAGACCTCTCTCAGACTCCACATTGCTTTACCGAAAATCCTTATCCATTCTGAATGTCGCTGAGACACTCTAATTTTTATGCCGATAAAGTCACCTTTGCACCTCATTCGGCGAGACCTCGGGCACCTCGCCAAGACCACACACTGAAACAAAAAGTCTTACCGAGCAATACCTTTTGTTACATTCATCTTTGCTAAGACCATTAGATTTTCTTACTGAAGAGAAAACTTATCAGGCCATCGGCAAGACAGAACAATGTCGGGGGGACCTCATGTAGATAGCACCTCATTATACTGAAGGTCTCACATCATGTTACTTTTCAGTTCGTTGGGACAAAGCAATTCTTATGCCAAAAACCATTCCCCACTCACCTTCGCCAAGACAAAACAGTATCGAGGAGAGGTCATATAGAGTGCTCATGAAATACCGAAAGCTTTCAACCATCCTTGAGTCGCCGAGACAAGACCACACTCCTGCCGACAATATCCTTCATCGCTATCCATCGGCGAGACCAAAGGTCACTCGCCGAGACCTTACGGTGATCGCCCAAACCTATACCGATATGCTCATATTCTTCCATCACCGATCAGTGAGACCAGAGTGAACTCACGCCAAAAGAAAACCATATGTGAAGTCAGCGAGACATATTGAACTCGGTAAGACGTCAACCCGACTGCCAAGACATATGCCGATAACTGCCAGTAGAAGAAATTCTCAATCACCGTGACAAGAGAAACATCTTGCCGATAGGCAACAGACAAATCATAGAAGCAACATGGGTCGGGGAGATAATGGGAGATCCACGTCGATACGGACCTAGACATGAAAAATGCATAACTCAATTGATTCAATGGGGCAATATGGCAAGCTATAGATAAAATATGCATACGGTAGGACCAAATCAGAAATAATATGAATGAAATCACATGTAAAAACATCAAATTTTTTACAGTTCCAAAAGAGTGTCATAGATCATCTTTTTCTGATAGGGACACACAGATGACCTCAAGGTTTTGGACAACCTTGAATGAGGCATTGGGGACTAAATTGAATTTCATCTCAGTGTATCATCCTCAGACTGACAGGAAAATAGAGAGGGTGAATCAGGTAGTCAAAGACCTCCTCTGAATGTATTGTATGGACCAACAGTATAGGTGGGAAGAATATTTTCCTTTGGTAGAGTTTACTTACAACTCCCACAATACATCCTTATGAATGACACCATTTGAAACCTTGTATGGGTGGAAGTGTCGCATCCCCATCAGTTGGGAAAAATTGGAGGACAAGATCATAGTAGGACCTGAAATGCTTAAATAAATGGAAGAAAAAATGAAGGTCATTAAGAGAAAACTGAAAGAGGCGGCAAACCGACAAAAGAGTTATGTCGACAAGAACCAAACTCTTAGACAATTCACAATAGGGATAAAGTTTTCTTGAGAGTTAAATCTCATAGAATCTCTAATTTATTTTGGAAAGTCTTCCAAGTTGGCCCCAAGATATGTGGGACCGTTTGAAGTCTTGGAAGTGATTAACACAATTGCTTATAGACTAGCTCTACCACCTACTCTAGCTCGACTTCATAATGTGTTTCATGTTTCTTTACTTAATCCATATCATCCTAATATGACTCATGTACTTGATTGGAAATCCTTGCAAGTGCATGATCCAAGAGTTGTGCTAGTGGAGCCCATTAGAATCCTGGATAAATGCAACATTAAGTTGCGGAGCAAAGATATTGCTCAATTTAAGGTCCAATGGGACTAGTACTCAGAGGACAATGCTACTTGGGAGGATGCAGAAGAAATAGAACTCTCCTTTCCACATTTGCATTCTTGAACAAGAAACTCAATGATTTTGTTTGGAAATTTTTGGATTGAGATGTTGAAATAGACATGAATGTTCAAAATTGATATGATGTTCTTTTATTTGATATATTAGACATTGGGACAATTTCTCTTCCAAGAGGGGAAGGATGTCATAACCCAATTTTATTGCATATTTATCATTATATGGTAAATCAAATTATCAAATAAATTTAATTAAATAGTAAAATGGATATTCTAGAATATTTAAAATTGAATGAAAGAAATTGACCAATGTTGTCTTTGCAAACTTTTGAAAACTTATTTTATATGTTACCAAGAATTGAACATTATTGATCAATTTGCAAGTGCAAATGTGTGTAGTTGTAGGGTGACAAGTTGAAGGACGAGAACATGGTTGAAGTAGGATTGCTTAGCCAGATCAAACAGTAAGCCAGTTGGAATCTGGGTGCACACACCACAAATGGCATGATGACTTGCATTTGACTTATTTGCACATATAAGATAACGTAATTTCTTGACTTGAACTATTTCAATGTTTGAAAATGAATAGTTTGGAGATTAAATGGTATATTCTGAACCTTGTTATTTGAAGGAAATGAAAGCGAGCATTATAAAGAAAATTATTTTCTTTAGTATAGAAATATATATATATATATACAAGATGCTCGAAATGAAAATTCAAGTTCCTTACCTTAAATGATAGTGTATGGAATTTACAAGCCATTCCAAAACAAGCAATTTGTATAAGAATGCATATATAAATATATATATATAAATATACATACATATACATATTCAAATTTGAATTGAAATTAAGTTGATAACCGATGCATTATGAGTCAGACTATGGAAAAATCAATGAAGATTACAAGGTAGACCCATGATGGTTGTGGCCTTCCTAATCATTAAGGTATTATTCAAAATTAGAGGGAAGCTATGGCAAGAAATCCATAACGACAACACCTAGCCGCATGCAAAAGAAAATGCTTTTCTTTGTTTCCATTTTGGAATGAACAATGCGAAGGAGATAGAAGTGAATAGGTGAAAGAAGATCAACGAACAACACAACAAGAGCAAAAAAAGCTCAAAGTGATAGGAAAAATAAGAGGCAAGCTTTTATACAAAAAGCCAGACATTGAGGTAATCAGAAGCCTTTTGAATTTAATTCATTTTCAATATCATCATTTTTGTAGTCATTGCATTTTTGAAGCAAATTCATTAAGCACACAAAATGTATTCTTGTGACTGAGTGTTCAATTTTGAGTCGAGTGCAATGCATGGTCGACCACATCTTTGGGGTCGATGGCCTTGGCCTACATTACATAGGATGTGTCTCGA
This sequence comes from Sequoia sempervirens, assembly GCA_007258455.2. NCBI lineage: Eukaryota > Viridiplantae > Streptophyta > Pinopsida > Cupressales > Cupressaceae > Sequoia > Sequoia sempervirens. The sequence continues at coordinate 311,535,674 of VDFB02000008.1, forward strand.
ATGGAGCCTCATCAACTAGACTGAGGCTTGTCACCTTTAAGGTGTGACTTCCATGATAGCTCGCACGGCTAAGTTGGCCATATGATGGCAATTGGATTATATTTTGATCAGATTTATTCCTCAATGTGATTGGTATCGTAGGGGATTCAAATGTTGAACCCAAGTGAGGGGGTGGTATAAACCCTATGTTTACCTTCTAATCAATGTAAGCATATAGAGGTTGCCATTGATTAGAAGAGATGATGGAAATGTAAGGTCTGCTTTCATTTAAAATCATGAAAGGTTCGATCTCCATGATCAAACATATTTTCTCTTGGAATGGATATAGAAAATATTTTGCATGTCAAACATACTTATGATTTAGACCCTGAAAGTTCTTTGAGTAAATTTGGAAACAACCTGTAGTTGGTTTGGGAAAAGAATGAATTATGTCATGTAAAGAGGTAGTCATATTTGTGTGACCAAGAAGGCTTGTAATGGCATAAAAGGGGCTTAGGATAAGAAAGAAACCTCGGGTAACCTTAGGGTTTAGTATGGATGCCCTGCTTCAAATTGACCGAAATGTCGAACTAGGTTGTTATAATATTGGTATGACTGCTCTTGAACTTTGATTAATATTTATATGGAACAATGGAAAATCTGATGGCCTAATTTGTCAGGGGAAAACTAAACTGTTCTATTTGAAATGAAAAACGAGATAGTTGTAGACAATACTTCTACTGAAAAATAGCATTATTATTTCTCTATTCTTTGAAATAAAACTCGTTCTGTTAAAAGAACAGTGAATGCTCTATTGGAAAATGATATTTTATGTCATTAAGTGAATTGTTTGGTCTGAAATAGTAATGTAATGATGAAGACATGAAATAATCTTTTGTAAACGACATTGTTTTGTTGATTAAGTTACCGTTGTAGCTATAAATAACTTATTTTATATCTGTTTAGTAGGAAACAATACTTGTTTTGCATAAATAATAAATGTTCATATGTAAACATCTAGTTTTATGATTGTTTAGTAGGAAATAGTATATATTATATTCAAATAATGAATGTTCATATGTAAACAGCTAGTTTTATGATTGTTTAGTAGGAAATAGTATATATTATATTCAAATAATGAATGTTCATATGCAAATAGCCAGATTTACAACTGTTTGGTAGGAAACAGTACTTGTTTTGCATAAACAATGAATTTTCATATGTAAACAATTGGTTTTATGACTATTTAGTAGGAAACAGTATATATATTATGTTCAAACAATGAATGTTCTTAAGTAAACAACAATGTTAGAGAAACACGATAGTGAGAATGCAATAACAGTATGTATGAAACTGTTAGCATAGACTTGTTCTATTTTCTTTATCTTGACCAAAAACGTCAATTGAAATACTATTTTAAGATTGCAATCTGAGTTAATGATTATTTTAGAATGTATGCACAAACTAAACATTAGTAGGCACATGTATGTGTATGCACATAAACTTCGTCTATGTACATACACATACTTGTGACATACCTTCTTTTGTTTTTAGTAAGATATTAAGTATAAAATAGTCATAAAAATTATATTACTGATTGTTAAAATACTTTGTGACTCAAAATTTTATTTTTGTTTAGAGTATAAATTTGTATTTTGTTTCTTCTTTTGGAGACATTTGTGGAAGAATATTTTAAATACTTGAACATAACAGTGATACCTTAGTTGACTAGAGCACCTATGCGTAGTTGCTACTAGAAGGTAGATAGTTGTTATATTAGAAAGTTACCTTCCAGGATAGGTGCCAAAATGGGTTCTAAGACTATAGGTTTTCTTTACCAGAACCTATTGTTTGTTGTTATTGCAACACACTTATTATACTTGGCCAAGCAATATAGTTCATTATGTATGTATGAATGAACTATGTGATTTCACTCTCTACCATTCCTAGCATAGATCTTGCACTTTATTTTCTAATTTTTAGATAGAAATTGCATGTTGATGTATGGGCACGCACCAAATTCCACCTTGCAGGTTGTTCTCTTGCTAAAATTTTCGTGCAAGGTCGAGCATTCTTCAAGTCAAAAGAATACCAGGGAAGTGTAAGCTTCATGGTTGGGTGGTAAAGCACTTCAACCATTTGTTCTTGTCCACCAATGGAGGCGAGCAGAACCATAGTTGTTCACAAGACTAATATAGTCTAAAATGTAACTTGATGTAATTCATTCTTGTACTTGGCGTAATATGTACAATGTAATGATTTTATGGCCTTAAGAGCCAAGTCAAACTTTATATTGTAATTTGACTTTTGAAGTGAATATAAGAATCTTTGACTCATTTTAAATGGACATGTGTAGCTATGATTGACTTTAGCCACTAGTTATGTCTTTTTAATTTGGAGTATATTCATGTGTCATTTACAATAATATTAATTAAGCAATAATTTTGAATGGGTTATTACAAGAGTTTCATTTGAACTGAACCCTACAAATCAACTTTTAGGTGTGTTCTATTAGTTCATACTCTTGGCAGTGAGCCATAATCTTTGTATCTTAGTGGTTAGCCATCTTTTGTGTTCTAGTTGTGAGCCTTTCAAGGACAGTGAGTCATAGTAGTGAGCCCTGTAATATTGTATATTAGGATATATTATATTGTGAGCTAATCCTCACCATGGTTTTTCACTTATTGGGATTTCCACGTAAAAATTCTCGTTTTCATGTGCGTTGATGTTGTGTCTTGATTCCATGTCTTCTTTTTATAAGTTAATCAGATTTGGGATAATGCTTATATGGATTTTATGTCAATGGTTTTATGGAATACTGATTCACCCCCCCCCCCTCTCAATATTTTTTATGTTCAACAATTGGTATCAAAGTTTGGTTCCTCGAAAGGAGCCTAATATCTTGGGGAAGGTCATGAAATTCGCTTTCATGGAAGACAAAAAAATTTCTTCTTCCTCCGGAAGTAATCTCTCCTGGGCATTCAGAAGAAGAAGAAGATATGAAGGACAAGTTGATGAAAGCGAATGAATACATTGAAAAACTGCAAAGTAGATGTGAAGAAGCATGTGATCTACTGGATAAGGTAGATGAAATTGTCTTCAGCTTGTTACAACAGTTGGAAGAAAAGAAAAGGGCTAAAGACCATCAAAAATTTGAAATTCAGAGGAAGATGGATGAATGCACAAAGCTTGAGCAAGAAGTGGCAACTTTGAAATTAGATCTGAAGAAGGCAAAAAGTTTTGTGGATAAATTTTGCTACAATTTCTACAATGCTAAACAAATTGATTACTAGACAAAGATTCTCTTTGGATAAAAGAGGTATTGGATTTGAAGGGCAGTGTTCAAAGGAAATCAATCTCCTATTCTGAAGACTCAATTCAATGGTGAACAATTGAAGAGTACTAGAAGAACTCCCATCAAACAGCCTAATGCTCAAAGTTATTTATCTTTTAATTGCATATGTTATTTTTGCAATAAATTTGGTCATGGGGAAAAAGATTGCAAATGTAGAATGAATGATACTCTACCATTCTCCAGACAGTGGTTTGAATGCAATAAAATATGATATGAAGTTGTGAATTGTAGAAAGAAGAAGTTGAACAAGGCTAATCAGTGCAAATATAAATTAGATAAAAGAACTTTTGGATGGAAAAATGTTGCTTGCTATAATTGCAGTAATCTAAAACATTTTCTAAAAAGTGACAATCCAATAAAGTGACATGGACTAGGAATTAAAAAGTTGATCTATAAGAAGTAAGAAAAGAAATGAAAAGGATATGGAGAAAGGAAGGTGAATCTAAGCAAGTTGAATCGAAATCATTAGAGTTATTTGTACCATCTTCTGGTGCAGACACATTCGTCAAAAAAAAATCGAGGAATGCCTAAGGGGGAGCAATAATCAAAATATTCAATAAACCCCTTATAGATGCTAAATGCCAAATCATGACAGAAGTGCATTTAATGAGGTGATGAACTCAATATTTCATTCAAAAGGAAGTTGCAGGCACACATGTGTGAAGAATGAATTCAACAAAAGTTGAAAGGATGAAAGTTTACATAGATTTTGAGATGATCTTGTGATATGAAACATTAATTGCAAAAGTATTTGGAATGAGATGAATAAATAAAAGCAATTTAATGAAAACTTATTCGATGAATAACATTTGTGGAAGGAAAGTTGCGTGCAGAAGAAGCTTGAAGAAACCTAAGCTACTACATGCAGTGAAAATTCAAAATTTGGGTTCGACAAGCAAGAAAGAGGTAAGTTGGTGCTCGTTGCTTCTAAGATACTTGTTGAATTTTGTTAAAAGCAATGAACACTCCTCGAATTGTAGAGTATTTAGTAAAACCAAAACCAAAGCTCAAAATATATGTTGTCAAATCTTTAGAATTTGATCCTTTGGGTGCTTTCTCGAAAATTCCTCTTGGTGTTGTGCAAATTGAGGATGTTGGATCATATATTCATCATAAATTAGAAGAACCCTCCTACGAAAAAGCTAGAATAATATGGTTTGAAGAATTTATTGAGAATGATTTTACCCTAAAGTCAAAATACAGTGTGCTTTCGTAAATGAAGTTGGACGTATGGAACAAATTTCTGAACTTTAGCAATAAGGAAAGATGCATCAAAATGGCTCTTAGCAGATTCCACAATGAATATGTATGGCTCAATGAATCTTATACAATAACCAAAGATGTGATCCAGGATGTAACTAGCTTACCATCCTCCAGACCAACTCCTAAATGAAATTATAATGAAGGGAAAGGTTTAATCAGGAATACTCGTGTTGGAATCTCTAATCTGGCAATATAGTATGCTAGTCTAGTCACTTCATAGTTTATCTTTGATGAAATGATGTTTCTGCAGTTGCAATTGACCTTGCGTTGGATATGGTTGAAAACAGAAAGGAGTATGACTTGTACATGAGTTGCTCCAACAATAGTTGCTAGAAAATTTGAGAGATATTAAGAGAAGGAAAGGTATGTTCAGGTATGGTAAATTGGTTGTATGCTTAATTTTCTACTTTATGAAGGAGATTCCTAAATTTGGTGAAGTTCATTGGGAGCATACCAGACCAGTCTCTCATCAAATTGAGAAACTCATAAGGAATATTGCGGATTCAAATGCACGAGAAGATGCTCTTGTTGTATACTTTGGAAAGTTTCAAAGGAAAATGAACAAAAGGAGTAGAATGCCTCGAGAATTGGTTACAAAGTACAAGAATGACAACATTTTTGGTAGCCACTGATAACTGCATTATCAAGGTAGTTGAACCCAGGAACTCATGGATACCTGAGCTTGGATATGAGATTGAGATGGACTATGATGTTGGTTGTATTGAATTGTTAATTAACAACCCCCGGGACCCCAACAGAACTTGGTTTGGGACTTACTCTGAAGTGGACAAAGCTCTTGAGAAGTTTGAATTTACCTCAGACAAATTATTGCCTACCTTTGGAGAAAAGTGAAGAGTCACAGAAGTTATTGCATTAGTTGCACAAGCTAAACCTGCTCCAAGGAGATCAAAACTCAAGTAGCTAGCAAGGAATAGAGGATAATTTCACCTGGTTTCCAGTGTTGGTTCTAAGTCAGCCCAACTTACCTTGGTAAGAACTAGCCTATTAACTGATAAATTTGATGAATTAAAGTGCAAAGAAACAAGTGACATGGTTAGTTGGGTTGAAAATAAAGAATTTTTGGAAATTAAAGAGAAATGTGAGTCTACTCATAGTACTACACTTGATAGACTCAGAGTTGTTTAAGAATGTGAGAATGAGGCGAGGAATTTATTCATATTTTGCTAGTCTTGGCCTGATGAAATTTAGAAATTCAAGGATAACGAGAGCTTGATTGAAATGCATATCAAGTTTTCCTTTGGCACATTTGATCCTGCTCTTGATTTAGATAGTCAGAATTGGTGTGAATTGGAAGAAATTCATGAGAAATATCTTGCATCACATAAGAAGAAAGGTGAAGATATTGAACTATATGGGAAGCTTAGAGATATAATAAATAATAAATACACTCCTATCTTATATGCCCTCTTTGTAGTTGATAGGACTTTTAAGTCTAATACTACTCACAAAACTATGGTTGAAGGAAAGGACATCTTGAGCAATCTAAATTATCTATGTAGTGTATTGGCAGAAGTAAAAAGAATTTGGGATGAAGGAAAATCCTCATGGATGAGGATTCTTAACAAGCTTCAAGAAACCACTACCTCCAGTCATCATCTCTATTTGGAACATACTCCTTAGGGGGAGTATTCAAGTATGCAAAGAATCTGTTAAATATTTTTTTTCCTTTGTCGTTGATGTCAAAGGGGGAGAGAGACCCTGAAGAGAGTAAGAAGTATCATGTGAAAACATGAAGTTTTTGGAAGGTGCTTTGATGGTTTTCATATCTTGTGTTTCCATCAATGATAAAGGGGGAGATTGTTAGAAACTAAGAGGTTGTCATTGATGTCAACATGGTGATAATAGTATGAGAAGTTTATTTTGGTTTACCGGAAGTTATTCCCTATTAGAAGTGTTCTTTTCTAAAGCACTAGTGTGTTGGTTTTTGAGTCTGAAATTCTCCACAAGTAGAGATAATTCTTTGTGCTCTTAATATTATTAGTATGACTCCTATAGATAGCTATATTCGAGATCCTAAGAAGTTTTGTGTTGAGAACAGGAAGATATCATTGACAGAGTTTATCTTTGTACATTATAGTTGTTCCTTTGTTCAGTACGTCAGTGTGGGAGACTTCGCATTTTCATATAAAGAATATTTTTGTGTTATAGTTCTAATGGTAGTTTCTTTAATTTCAATATGATGAGAAACTAAAGCTATATCAGATCTAGAAGGTGTTTTCTTTGAGAAGTGTGCATTGGATTGGAATTTTTGTGTTTAGGTCTTTGAGCTAGCTGATCTAATACATGATATGCTCTAAGATGGTTAAATATACTTTGTGGATGTTTTCTATAGGTCTATTTCGACTTGATATGATGCACTACTTGGATAAAAATGTTTTAATCTTATAAGGTTCCGACAAGAGTACTTTGCTTGGTTTGTTTTCATCTAATTAGGTCGACCTAATTGATGAATGAGATATACTTGTATATATATATGTAAGACCTTTTGAGGAAGAAAGTGTGCAAGGTGTGTGTGAAGAAGATAAGAGTTGTAAGCGAAGATGAATTTGTGGAAGAGAGAAGTGTGGTGTAGCGAAGTGCGAAGAGGATTAAGGAGTATGTGAAGATTTGATCCTAAATATTTTATCAGTTGAGGATCATAGCAAAATTGTTGAGCAACTGCTATGAGATGCAATTCTTCTTATTCAAAGCTTCATTGGAACTAAACCCTACACATCAAAGGTGTATTCTATCATTTCATACTCTTGGCAGTGAGCCACAATCTTTGTATCTTGACAGTTATCCATCTTTTGTATTTTGGTTGTGAGCCTTTCAAGGATAGTGAGTCCTGGCAGTGAGCCCTATAATATTGTATATCTGGATATATTATATTGTGAGCTAATCCTCACCATTGTTTTTCCCTTATTGGGTTTTCCACGTAAAAGCTCTGGTGTTCATGTGTGTTGATGTTGTGTCTTGATTCCATGTCTTCTTTTTATAATTTAATCAGATTTGTGGTAGTGCTTAGATGGATTTTATGTCAATGGTTTTATGGAATACTGATTCACCCCCCCTCTCAATATTTCAGATGTTCAACAAAAGAAAGGTGATTTTGCTTAATTTTTTGTATTTAAATTTGGGAAAAAATTTAGTAATTAGGTCATTGAAATATGAAATTGTTCATTGCATGCACTTAGGTATCTACATTCAAATTGTATTCATTAGGTCATTAAAATCTGAAATCATTCATTGCATGCATTTAGGCATCCTTCATATAGTTCAAAAAGTGAAAAATTGCATTTTTTTATTTCAAAATCATCATTTTCAGATTTTCACATCTTAGAATTAGTCAATTATTGCATTTTAGATATGAAAATTGCATTCAATTTTGTCATTTATTGTTCAAACATCTTCAACATTGTTATACACTTGCATTTTGAATCACATTGGCATAAATTGAGCAAATTCTAAAATAATATTCACTTTCAGACTTGTTTGCACACAAACCCAAAATCCCTAAACAATATCATAGACATTCAAACTTTGAATTTTTTGAAACCTTGTCCAAGACACAAACACCCTTGGGAAGCTTTGTCCTATTATTTTTGGCTAAAACAAATTTTGCTCATATCTTTGTTTTTGTGTTCTCTGTATGCTTCTACTGTCTAAATTTTGTTTGTCTTGTAACTATTTGTTTTGCTAAAAACATTGCTAGCTTGATCCATATGGAAAAACATCACTTTCTCATTTCAAAAATCTTAGGTTATCATAATTCATGTTCTATTGTCAAATCTTGTTAAGAATTTGAAGGAATTTTTGTTACAAGCATGTCACAATGAGTTTATTTCCCCTCTTTTGTTGTTTTTCATTAATCCCTCTCCCAAAATCTCTCCTACTTGTGAGGATACATTAGTGCAAGAGAATACAATCATTTACAATCATGACAATCATGTTTGTTCTTCTCCCGATATTTCACCCACTTGGGAAGAAGGTATCTCGGTGTTAGAGGATCCAATCACTAAACATCATGAGCATCTTGTTTGTTCCTCTCCCAATACCTTTCCTACTTATTAAGATATTGTTGGACAAAAGGATGAAATCATTGACATATTTCCTTCAAAATACAATAAGATGGATTGCATAGATTAATATGCTAAGGTGACATTAGATCCCCCCTCAATAGAAAATCATCAAGTAGTCAACTCCATTGAGGTTATGAATGCACAATTGGCTATTAGACCTTCTTTAATTATTGGACCTCCTAAAACTCCTTTAATCATTGGACCTCCTAAAATTTCTCTAATTATTGGACCTCCTAAATCTCATGGCCATATTCTAAACATTGCAAAACAACTCACTAGTTACCATGTATCACAACAACCAAGTTATAATATTGTTGCTTACACATATAACATTAGAAATAATAAGCAACAAAAATAAACTCCAACATCCATCCCATTGCCTCAACCATGTTAGAAATTTGAAATAGATTGAATAGCCCAAGGACCTTTTTAAGAGAAAATAAAAGTTACATAAACTGGAAAAACATAAGAATGCAAACCAAGATTCTGAGAGATTATGCAATGTCAATGTGACAATATTGTATTAAGAGCTTCCAAGCTGAAAAGATACAAAGCAAAGATGAAAATACAAGCTAGGTAGTGAGTTTATATAGAGCTTAGGAGAGGAGGTAGGTGGAAAATCCAACCAATAGGAATCAACCACAAAAGGTGGAGATGGACCACCAAAAGTGGAAAGTGGTTCTTCCCTTTAAGGAAGGGGACACCACACACTTATCTCATGGTGATAAACTCACTTTATTGACCTAAGAAAGTTTAATTAAGTGTAGGAAAAACTTAGGACTAAGGGAAAATAAATTAACCCACTAGGAAAATAAAAACCTACACCAAAAAACCATGCCTTCCACCTGCACCTAACATTCCTCAGCATAGTGGTAAGAACTATGATCTTGTTGAGTAACTTTGTAATACCTCAGCCAAGATTTCTTTGTGGGATTTGATTCAAACATCACCTGTTTATCATGGCTTGCTTCAAAATGTTTTACAGAAAGTCATTGTCCCTCTTAGTGCGCAACCAAATGATGTAGCAACTTTTCTTGAAGCTATGAATGAAGCTAATTTGGATATTGTCTTTCATCAAGATGAATTACCCCCTCTAGAAAAGCAAAAACAAAATGTTGCCTTAATGATGATGATTTTTATTAACAACATTGGGATTAGGCATACCATTATTGACAATGGTTCAAGGCTTATTTTTTGTAGTGTTAATCTTTTGGACAAAATTGGAGTGGAAAAAGCCTTAATCCAACCTGACACTTTATCAATTAAAGGTTTGATAATGTGGGAAGACAACTACTTGGTGTGATAACATTACCTATTAAAGTTGGTAAGGTTGTATTGCAAACCCCCATCCATGTCATGCCCCATGATCTTTCATATAATCTTCTCTTGGGTAGACCATGGATTCATGAGATGAAAGGAGTGCCTTAAACACTTCATCATTTAATTAAGTACACATACAACAATAAGGTTTACATGATAAAAGTTTATCCTAAATATGAAAAATTGGTTACAAACTAAATTAGGAATAGAGAGACCTTTTAGAACATTGATACCAACTTCAAAAGTGGTACCTTTGCAAATTGAAGACAAAGATGAGTGTCTTTCATCTGTGACAAAGTTGTTGGATGATGATTGGGGATCATTAGATTTCACACCTACATTCATAGGGGAATACAAGATTACACCATCAAAATCAAGATTTAAGAGAAAGAAGTCACAATGGTATCAACACAACCTATCACTAAATCATAAAAACATCTACAACTTCTAGCAAAAAGGAAAATAAAAATTACACATCCACTTATGATGAAAATGATTATGAAAAACCACATTCCTTGAAATAAATGGAAGCCCTTTATGGATGAGGTTATCAATTTTTGAAATAATTTGGCTATAATAGAAAATGGTGCATGGTGTAAAATAACATGGTATTTGTGTCCCCATAGAACCCAACACGGAAGAAACAACAAAAGGTCTTGGTTATTATCCTTAAAAAATAACAAAAATATCAAAAAGACCTTCACTTAATCTCACACTTGAGACAAATAGCATAGTTGTTGCTCCTTGCCATGTGGTAGTTGTAGTATCACACAATACTCACTACCATGCATGGGGGTATAAACTAGGCTTTATGTAATCAAATTTCATATTGCAAGGAGTGTCACATCATCCTCCATTTTGGGCTCATCTTTGTCCCTACACTCGAGGGCCAAGGGGTTAGGTAACCTTTTGTTAGGTGCATTCCTTCTAGCAAGGGATCCCTTTGTATCTCCTTAAAATGTTAGTATAGCAAGTACACTAACATTTTAAGGGGGGCATATAGTCCACTACTCATTGTTTGCATAAGAAATGGTTCCTTCTTATTGATGATGGCATACGTCTCCTAGAAAGTGTTGTTAGAGTAATCATGCATTAGCTAATGATTAATTAATCTTCAATTAACTATCAATCTAATTTATTCTCATGCACTTAAGCCAAACTTAGGAGTTCTTTATTAAGTTAACTAAGGGTTTTTCTATATTAACTGAAGTGAGTTATTATTAGATCATTTTGTCTCATTGCATGTGATGCTGACATTTTTCATGATCTAATCCCTTTACCATTTAGGGTTGCTACTATATAGCACTCAACCCTTATTGTATTATCACTCTAAGATTTTCTCTTCTATTCTCTCGAACTATCAACCTTTGAGGACTCTTGTTTTTCTCGAATATTCTTGAGCTTCTTTTGTAGAGGAATATTGCACATATTGTTTGCAGATCTCTTGCGTGGAAGGTGTCTTTGTTCGTTATTTGATCCTATGGCTCATGTTTTTCACAATTCTAACAAGTGTGACCTTGGCAATGAAAGTGTGGCCTTCTCAATCTATGTGAGTGTCTCCTTTATGGTGATATTGGGCTTGATGTCCTTGAGAGTGCGGCGTTTCTTAGCATATGATTTTTCCCTTGGTGGTAATGCTATGGTTAGTATTCCCTAAGGTGTAAGTTTCTATTCCACGACTTGTCCTCTCTTGGTGGTGATGTCATGTGTGAGTTCTCTAAGGTGTGACCCTTCATGTATTGAGCAATGCCCCTTTGATGCCTTTACAAAGCACCTTTTATGGTGGTGTTGTTTATAACTGTGTGTGTGTGTGTGAAATGTGTAAAGTTAGTACAACACAAACCTTAATGAAACGATTTATATGAAAGATTTTCAAGTAAACTACTCTATTTAGCAATTTCAATAAACCTTTTGAGAACGTCTCATTGTCCTCTATTCCTAAGGATTTATTAAACCATTTGGCCCTCAAATTTCTATGTGCACATTGGTTGTTAAAATGACAACTTAGGAAATGAGATTTGATATTTAATATGCAAACTAATGCATTTCCTATATGAAAATATGTGATGGAAATGATAATGGAGAGTGTGATAAATGAACAAGTGGAGGTGGATACTATGGTATTGAACTAGAATGATCTATATATGACTCTACATATGCTCAAATGCAAACTAAAAATGAACTAATCTAAAATGCAACTATGAAGCAAGATTTAAAGCTAAGATGTAAATGCAAAGCAAAACATGAAGCTAGATGTAACTATAAGACTCCAAAATGCTCCAAAGCTCCAACGATAAACCTGCATCATAACTCTATTCAAAATGTGGATACCAAATGCAATACCCAAGGGTTGTATTTATAGCCTTTTCCAAGCATCTGGTGAGGTGGCAATGATCAATGGTACAAATTCGAACAAGAAGAATGGATGGTGTAGATGGAGAGAATCAAGATGTTGTCCTCTTGACCAAAGACAACATGCCATTTAGATGGAAGAATCTATTGACCAATGGGCAACATGCCATTTGGATGGAAGACTCAAGTGTGTGAAGAAAAGACCATGTGCTCCAAAATTGGTGGAAGTGTGTGAGGAATAAGCCATGTGCTTTTTTAAAAATTGGCTGAGGACAATTCTAATTAAAAATTAGAATTATTTATTTTCATGTGACCTTGGTGAGGTGGCACAAAAAGTTGTAGACATGTGCTTTAATTCCTAATCGGGATTGGTGAAGATTAATTAAATAAAACAAGTTTATGGAACCTTGTTTATTTAAATAATTTAGAAGAATATGATTTTAGATTTGGAGAGTTAGAGAAGGGTGAACAATATAAATAAATTGAGAATTTATTTATACGGAGTCGAAATATTAATTAAATAGCTAGTATTTAACTAATTAAATGTGATGACCGATTTTAGGTGTATACATTTTGCCCCTCTTTGAAATAATGTGTTTACATGTTGCTTCAAAGAAAAATTTGATAGCGATGCCCCAGACGATGATTTTCAGGTGATGCTGAATATATGCCCCCGCGAGAGATAAATCGGTGAAATTTGGAATTTTGATGATTTGTTGGAAATTTTGATGATTGTGTGATGATGTTGCAATGATGTGATGATGATCCAACATTATTGATATCAAAAATGATTTATCTCAAAATTTGATTCTAAGCTCACTCCTTTAATAGTTTTGATTAGTTAAAGCCCATCCTTGGTAAAAAGGAAATAAATCCCACCATAATTCCCTCCATTAACCTTTAAAAAGGCAAAAAGTGGGAAAAGTGAATTCATTTGCACATTGTAATTTTGGAGAATTTGAAGATTGGAGAGCTAGAGGAAGATGGGGATCCCTTATCACAGGAATCGTTTCAAGCGCCTTCGCCACCATGGTCACCTTGCTGCAACTGGACCTACGGTACACATTATGAGAAACCTTGTTTTAGCATTTTCCCACCTTCTATTGGTGTTTTGAATGTGGTAGATAGGTGTTGTAGCCCATTTGAACTTATTTTTACACTTTTGGGGGTTATTTTTGCTGCTTTGGACTCATTTTTAGGTGTTTCTGAGAGTTTTGGCACCTCTTGTTGATTTTGTGGCACCTTTTGCTTCTATTTTGACACCTTTTTTTCATGTTGTGGCACTTTTGGGGTCCCAAATGGCACTTTCTACTAGTCTTTTGGTGCCTTTTGTAAGCCTGATTTCATGTTTTGACCTTTTTGCCCCTAAAATGGTGCCTTTTGTTGATTCTATGGCAGCTTCTGCTCATTTTGTGGCACCTTTGGGGTCCCAAACGAAGCCTTTTTCTATTTTGGGGGTGTTGGCAAGATTTTCCCTTGATGATTCCTAATGATTTGCCCTGTTGTTTTGCTTGTCCGACGATGTTTGATTGATTAAAGTCCTCCGGTTATGTCAAATGTTGCATTGTTGATATTCGTTGAGGCTTGTATAATGTTCATGAATCATGTTAGTCATTGCATTATTTTGTTCAATGATGCTTTTGATTGATTCAATCTGATTGTGTGATGTTCATTGTTTGATTGATGTTCAATAAGATAGTTGATGATTTGATCTCATGATAGGTGAGAGTCAAATGATAGGATTGATGATGATGTATCGGCCTCATGATAGATGAGGATTGATGGTAGGACTGATGATGTATCGACCTCATAATAGGTGAGGATCGATAGTAGGATTGATAATGTATCTACCTCATGATAGGTGAGGATTGATAGTAGGATTGATAATGTATCGACCTCATGATAGGTGATGATTGATAGTAGGATTGATAATGTATCGACCTCATGATAGGTGAGGATCAATAGTATGATTGATAATGTATTGACCTCATGATAGGTGAGGATCGATAGTAGGACTAATGATTGTCCTAATTGATTGATTTGACGATCTTGATTGAACCTAATTTGATTGACTAAAGATCTTGATTGAACATGATTTGATTGACTAATTATCTTGATTGAACATGATTTGATTGACTGATGAACATGATTGAACATGTTGTGTTAAGGCTAAATTTGATAGATTGATTGATGTAATGTTGATTTGTTTTCCATAATATGATAAGGAGGACTGCGATGTGCTCCAGTCTCAGGAGCGTTTCTTGAAGATGTGGGATGTGGTTTATCAGTTGACGCAAGTTGATTTAGATATTATCGCACATTGTGGTTTGACATCATTGTTAGATATACCCCAGTATAGGATTAACAAGGGTTTGTTGACTACTTTATCAAAGAGGTGGCATAGTGATCACAACACCTTTCATCTGGATACTGGGGAGATGACAGTTACTCTCGAGGATGTGTATCGTATCTTGCGGATTCCAATGATGGGTAAGATAGTTGTGTATGACAAAGTAGACAAGGCGGGACCAATGCCTTGCATAGGATTTTTTGAGATGATCATGTTTCGGGTCATTGGGTCCCCTGGTAGGAGATGGTCGGGAGATATGATCCTCTACCATGTGTTCTTTTCGGGTTTGTTGGTAGATTCCTTTGTCCTGACCATAGGTCAAAGGGATTTTCGGTGGGTTGGGGTCAAGTATTGGAGCATGTGATGTTGGAGGGGACCAGATATGCATGGGGTTCGTGTATGTTAGCCCATTTGTATCATGATTTGTACCAAGTTGTGTATTATGGGGCGACGAGCCTCTCTTTCAGAATTATGCTATTACAGACATGGGCATGGGAGCATATAGCGATCACTCGGCCATTGGGAGATAAACAGTGACCAACAGGTAGACCCTATGTGTTTAGCTAAAGTGGTCCATTTGTCTAGCATAAGCTGGGAAAATTAGCTTATTGGAGACATGTCTTAGATGATCTGGAGACCGTGACATGGCGCCCTTACTTGGATTGTGAGGTGTGGCCAGAGGATCAGGTGGAGATGCCATACATGCTACTATCGCGATACTTGATTGGACAGACACGTTTTGTACTTGAGAGATATTTGTATCTGTAGGTTTGTCGTCAGTTTGGATGAGTTCAAGCGATGCCCTAGGGGGTTTCCCATTATGCACAGCGACGATAGGATGTGATAGAGTGAGGCCCTTGCTTATCTTATGATGTTTCTTATACCGAGTATTATACATTGGCACCATGTGTGTGGGACTATGCTCCACAGGTGGTAGATGCACGGATGACAAAGGATTATTCTGAGTATTTCTACATACATCCTTTTCTGAGGTTATCTAGTCCTGATGAGCCAATTCTGCCAATTGATGATGATGATAGGGCACCGAGACAGAGGGGATGGAGAGGAGGAGAGTGATATTGGGGATGGAGGGGATGACGAGGGTGCTGAGGGTGGTGACAATGATGGTGGTGGTGGTTCAGGTGTAGGGCTATCGGGTGTAGTTGGCAGTCCCTTTCTAGATTTTGTAGTTCCTAGACGTAGGAGTATTATCGTACCTTAGTCAGTGATTCATAGGAGTCAAATTGGAGTCCCCTCTCATTAGTAGTAGGCATAAATAGAAGCATTACAGGCACAAATTCAGACTTTTCAAGGTGAGTTAGTGTAGGCTCGGGCACAGTTTGAGACACTTCAGGGTGATTTAGTGTAGGCTCGGGCACAGGTTCAAATATTCACGGTTAAGAGAGATGTAGACATGCAACAGGTACAACAGGTACAGGCACAGGTTGTCATACCTACTATAGAGAGGGATGCCTTGAGATGTCAGGCAGAGTAGGCTGAGGCCATTATCGAGAGATTACAACAAGTTGTAGCGGTTGCGGGTACAACAAAGTTCCCTAGAGAGATTTGGCACACTGCTCAGGAGGCACAGTTTTACAGGGGTAAATATCATGAGCTAGTTCCTCCCGAGCGGTGAGAGAGATTTGTACCATCTTGATCTGGCAGATCTTGGTCTCAGACTATTAGCATGGGTGTTACACAACTATTGTCTGGAGATAGGAGAGATCCTAGTGTAGGTCCATCAGGTGGAGGAGGTATTGGTTCCGTGAGGCCAACACCGTCTGGGGGGAGCTTGACATAGCATATTTTGATGTACTTTGGACATGATGTATACACTGATGTGACATTGATGATGTACCTCTTGTGTTTAGACTTTACAATACAATGCCATTTTTGATATTGATGTATCTCGTCATACTTTTGGATATCTTCGTACACTTTGACATCATGATTTTTTTTGAGGTTATATGATATGCGGTGATGATTATGATCTGTGTTGATATGATGATAGATGTCTATGATGCATTTAATTTATATGTTATGATGATGATATGCAATGTGGTGGATGCAGTTAATGTCTATTGATGATTATGCAGAATTATTAATGGATGCATTTTTATTTCTCTGTTATAATGCAATGTGATGTTCTATATGATGATGATATGATATGTTATGGATGCAAATGATAATGCAACTGATTTGTTATTATTCTAGAATGTTTTTATGAATGATGCCTATATGATACATGTGATGGATCCTATTATGCCAATGAAATGTGATGCATTTTATCTTTTTGTTCTTTTCTAATGCAAATAAATGATGCAATGGATGAGTAAATGATGTATGAAATGATCACATGATGATGCATACTTTTGTTGATGTTTATATGTGATGATGATCATAATGATTATGATGATTATGCAATGATGATGCTTATGTGATGATTTATTTGTGGGTTGTATGCAATGATGATATGATAATGCATGGTTGATGAGTTAATCTACTTTTATGGATGATGTTTTATGCTATGTGAGATGGATGTGATTATGCAAATGACATGTGATGTTTATATCTAGTTAGTCCTTTATCAGTCTTGTCACAACCCTCTTCTTTCAAGGATCTAATCAATTTGATTTAAATGGGTATCTATCAATAAACAATTTTATCAAGAACAAATAATTGATAACCAAAATAGCTTAATAAATAATTATCCAACTATTCTCATTAAATAATAGATATTATAAACATACATAAAGTTGTAACTAGGGGAAATAGAAAAGAATAAATAAATATTATTATTTCCTTTTATTAAGTGGACCTACTAATTTAAGATGGAATGGTAGTTTCAAAATGTGGGTCTTGTAACGACAAAAGAACTAAGGTTATGTTTTGCATGGCATCGATTCAAATTCCCAAAAATCTTAAAAGGGGGACGTATGATCGCACGGGAGAGCCTCAATGTCTGTTTCAATAATTACTTGAGGAATGCCTGGTTAGCAACGTCATAGTTAGCTTCATGGCCAACACACCTTCATCTAGCATTAGTTTATTCCCTATCGACCATGGAAGATTATGGAGTATGGATTTGGCTTTATTTGCTCACTGGGTCAACTACATTATTAGATGAACCGAATTTATCTATTACTTACATCTATGCTACATTGCTTTTGCACAGGCAGGGAGGATGGAATTTCGGCTTTATGTTTGTTACTTATTGTGATAGGTCGAATATACGCGTTAGAAAACGAGCAGCAAGCTAAAGAGTGCAAATAAACACCAAAACAACCTACACCTCAAGATTAGCCTAAGTTGGAAACAACACAAAATAAAAAGCAACAAATGAAACTTTATACCTTATCTCGAATTGATCCTTTGGTTGGCCCTTTGATCTTTGATGTGTATGCTCCTTGGATGGCACAAGATGCAAGCTAAATGGTGATGTGAGGATGAGTGCAAATGGATGAAAACATGAAAATGGCTAAGTATAGATTGAGAAATAAAATTGCAAGAGTTTGGCTAGCAAAATGATCTCCCCTTAAATGAGAGAAAAGAGGGGGTATTTATAAGAATTTTGAGAATTCCTAGAAGAGATGGACAGTTGAGATTGATCCCAACATGGCCAAGATGTAGGGCTAAGGTGAGTTGAGAACTCATAAGCCCTCACATCTTGACATGTGGCAAGGGGAGAGGCTTAAGAAAGATGATGTGGACATGAGGTGTAAGAGAAGTACATGACATGGAGGGGGGTACAAAGTACCTTGGGATTTGGTCAAGATATCCTCATAAAGGATGTCCTTGTCCCATGTGGGTGAGAGGACATGTGAGGAATTAAAAATTCCTCAAATATCCTTATGGGGAGAGGGGAAAGAATTTTAAATTCCAAAGGGTGCATTGGGGGATTAAATGTGAATTAAAAAGTCACATAAGGAAGTGGACTACCTTGTCCAAAAGGGGAAGGCCTTTAATAAGGTTGACCAAGGACACATTTCATAAAGGACATGGGGAAGAGAAAAGGAATTTAATATTCCTTGAAAGATGAGAGTGGAATTAAAAATTCCTCAAAAGACTTTGGGAAGACAAAAGGAATTAAAAAAATTCCTTGGGGGATGGGAAGAGTTGACTAAAGGGGGTGATTAGACAAGTTGATGAGGGGTTAGAGGAAGGTTAGGTGGCTAAGAGAGATTAGAGGCCAACTTGCAAAAGTTGGAGGATGTGACACATCCTAATCAAGGATTAGGCATGTGCACACCTTAATGATGAGATTAGAAGATGGATTAGGATAATATAAAAATGATGGAGGATGTGACATGAAGGGAATTAAATAAATGAGATATTTATTTAATTCAATTGATGGAAGGAGGATTAAAGAGATAAGGTATTATTGATTAAATGCCTTAGGGATTTGGCAGAATTAAAGATATTAATTAAATAATAGCAGTATTACTTAATTAACGAAAATAAGATGAAAGGGGCTGAATTTGGATAAATTAAGTGTCCAAATTTAGATGTCTACACTTACATTTGGTTGTATGTTTCTAAAGTTTTCAACAAATACATTATGTACAAACCTTGAACGAGACCCATGCCATTCGTCCTAAATAGTCCTAGCTCAACATCTTTTCATTTAATACTTTAATATTCTCATATTTAAATTGAAGTTGTTCATAAACCATGCAATAGTCGCATTCTCTTCCAATAATATAGAAATGAAGATCTTTCAAGAAGTAATATTTATATATGTATATATGGTTTTCCATTTAAGAGCACACAATGGGATAGAATAGCTCCTATTTCCTTTTCATTCTAATTTTAGTGTCAGCATATCCAATTTCTGCAAAGCTTAGCGATTGGGATCACTTTCATCAACATACAATTTCTTTACCAAAGTCACCCAGTTATCATTCTTAGATATATTTATTAAATTGCATCTCTATAAAGTTGCCTTAGTTATTGTTGTTATCTCTTCACTGTTTTCAGATATACCATTCTCTGCAGTTGTGTCACAAGTTACATCTCTAGTCTAGCCTTGTGTGGGTGATGTTATGAAATAATAAATAAAAGATTGTTCAGCAGTTTCTATAATTTTCACCATTCTTAACTTTATCCTGTTTAATGCATGCATTATAAATATTTTGTTTCAAAATTATCTTCATTGAAATGTCACATTTTTGGGTGTACCATATGTTTACATTATTCTTATCTATCATTGGCTTATAAACCTAAATCCTTCAATGGTAGTTGTGAAACATAATTTCTTCAGATACTAGGGCCTATCTATATGAGTTCAAGTCAAAGGTTGTACTGTGTATGAAGGAAATGATTATAGTATAATTTCGTAAATTCTATTAATTGTTATAGATCTGATGTTAGGTATTATTCCTTGAGGGTCACGTAATTTAAGCAATTTATCCAAAGGTGGAAATTTGTATGGTATCATAGACATATAATTAATAGTTGGATTTGAATCAATGAACTGCTTGGTTGATAGATGATTGTTCTCTCTTGTATCTTATTTAAATGAACCTCAAGGAAATTAGTGAGTAATTTCCTTATACATTTCATTGTGTGGTGAAATAGAGAATGGAATTTAGGATGGTATCATATACACGTAATTATAGGTTGACTAGATTAACTCCTATCAATGGCTTAATGCTCTCACTAGTAATATTTATTTTGTACTCCTTTAATCAACTATTTAATGTTGGATTTACTAATCTTTTTATTTTGATTGCTAGTCGTTAGGACATGATGATAAGAGTCATGAGGGTGCACATCTTATGAAGAGTTGGATCCGTAAATTTGAATTCTATAGGCAAGGCTTATTCAAATATTTATCATATTTTGGAAGGAGAAATCATGTGTTGTTGCACCTGAGTGGGTGGCAATTGATGGGTACTATCTAGGAAGTGGGACCCTAGAAAGGGTTGCATACCCACTAAATACAAGTACTTAGATTTTAAGACTATCTCTAACAAATCAAGTTATTGGTAGTCCTATTCTTGCTTGGGGGTTTTGGCTAGAGTCCACGTCGCTCCACGATGCTAATATGGTTGGGTGGTGAGCAAATTTTTACTTGGTGTTTTTGTGTCTTACAAAAGGTTGGAGAAGTTGTTAGCTTATGATTAAATAATGAGATGGAAAAATGATTCATACATATATTGTTGTGTTTATTTATTTATTATTTGTTTTCATATATCTCACTAGGTTACTACACGCGGTAATCAATTTTATCAAAGTCATCGAATTATGTTAACCATTTATTTATAAAGTAATAAGGGTTCATATACAATTTTTGTGTGTTAATTAGATTTTTTTAAAAAGATTTGTAACTGGGTTGTTACAAGTCTTAGATTTGAGTAATAAAAAATTCATCTTCACTACTGGTTTTAGATGTTCATAACAAGGGCATTATATCCTTGTTAATCAATCATGTTTTTCAGTAGCTTTTTCTTCATGGAAATATTACTCTGCTGGTTATGTCTTTCAATCTTCTTAATGGACCAATTTCTCAATCCATTAATAATGAATGAGATGATTATGATTATGCAAGTGAGATGGAATGCACTTCTTTTTGCATTTTTTAATGCAAATATAATGATGTGATACATGGATGGATGAATGATGTGATAATGTTTTCCAATGTATGCAAATGATGATGCAACTGATATGCAACTAAATGAGAATGTTGTCTAATTGATGATAATGCAAGTGGTGTGTAATTATATGAAAATGATTTGCTTTTGGCAATGTCAAGTGTACTCAATCCCTTAATGCAAGAGATAACATCATTGTTGCAGCTTTGGAAATCCCATAAATATAGATGCAAACTAACATGGATGCAATCTACTCTAACCATGTAGATCTTGTATGCAAAAATTGTCATTCGTAACAACCAATTTGTCGTGCTTTTTATCATCATTAAGCCTTTAAAATGTTGAAAGTGAATACAAGCATCAATGGTATATTTAAACCATAATGACCTGAGTACTACTTCCATGATGTTTGATAGTGCAAGTTAACACAAGAATCTAAGTATAATTAAATTGAGATGACCTAAGTATCGCTTGCATAAACAAACAAGAGCTAACTATTTTCCTATGCAAATTCAAAATGTCATTAGTGATACTTTGTAGCGCACGTCTTGTGACAAATTGCATAGTAATAATGATCAACTTGGAGACAATAGACAAAGAAAAATCATACTCCTTCCTAGCTCCTCTAGTTCGATACATCATCGAGGGGCTGCAGAGATATGATAACAAAAATCCAAGTACAAGAATTGAACATTTGTGTTTAACATGATAAACCCATGATTCAGAAAGAACATCATCCATTTGAAGTTTGCTTTTGATTTGATTTGGTTGTTTTGATTTGGGTGTTCGATGTGTTTCTATTTGTGTGATTGATGTTCAACGTTGAATTGCACTATGATCATTGTTTTAGGTCATGTTGTACTACTGTTGTTTATATGTTGGTTTAAGCCTAAAGTTTATTTGCCCCCAATGAGTTCAGGATTTTTCCCCAATCCAGGGTGAGACACAACCATGATGACCAAAACCTAACCTAAGGACCTATCCTAGGGGCCTCAGGGGCTAATCAGTAGATTAGCCTTGCCTACATTGTACACGCAGAGACCATGTAGTTCGACTGATGACCCGACCAATTTTTACAAGATGAAGACATGAATGTGAAAATGCCAGTTTATTATGATAGACTCCTAAAAGACTGACCTAAATGTCTCAGTGGATGATCAAAGATCAACCTTTCCTACGTTCAAAGCTTAGAGATGACGTAGTTCGACAAGATGACTATGTTTTTGCCTTTTTGACTTTTTGACCTGTTTTTGGTTTTTGATATGTTTTGAATGTTTTTGGATTTTTGATTTTATGAAATCAAGAATGTACACAAATCTGATCTAATGTAGGACATGCCCCAAGTGCGATGCGATAAGACAAACTAATTTTTAGAATGGGTTGAGTAGTACTAGGGGAGATCATGATACAAACACTGGATCAAGCTATGATGTGAACATGGATGCATGACAGACGCAGATATGAAAGCATGATGGAGGAATGATGCAGAGCAAGTCACGTAGCCCAAGATGGATGGAGAGTGCTTATTTTACACAAGGCACCTGTTTGCCAGGTTTTCACCAAGGTACTTGCCCAAATCGCCATCGAAGTGGTTTTCACTAGAGGACGATTTTTTTTCTTTATTGTTTTCAATCCTTTTTCTATTTTATTTTATTTTTTTGCATTTTTTTATTTTTTTGTATTTTTTCAGGACATTTTCCAATATATTGGATGAACTAGGTGTAGAACCTCTTGAGATGCAGGTTGTTGAGGGGTTCATAAAACAATCCCCTTCTGGTGTGGACAACTAATATGCTCCTAATCCAAAGACTGAGACAATGACAAAGGGACCTAGCCAATTTGGTTCAAATTTCCCCTTCTCTCGATCTTGTTGATTATGGGGATTCTCTTTCAAGACTAAGTCACCAACCCAAAATGTTCTAGACTTGACTCTGTGGTTGTAGCTTCTGGATATCCTCTACTGATATGCTTTTAGGTGATCCACTACATGTTGATGACACTCATCCAAGAGTTCCAATTCCTATAACCTAGACACTCTGTAATCCTCATCTAAAATTATCCCTTTTAGCAACACCCAAAGTGATGGTATCTCCACCTCAATAGGTAGAATGGCTTTTGATCTGTAGACTAGAGCATAGGGTGTAGCTCTCGTCGGGGTACAGATACCGGTTTTGTAAGCCCACAAAGCAAGGTTCAGTTGAACATGCCAATCACATCCAGCCTCATTGACGATTTTCTTCAAGATCTTCAAGATAGTCTTGTTTGATGCTTCTGCTTGGCCATTTCCTTGGGGATAGTAGGGTGTAGAAAATCGATGTTGTATATGGAACCTTTCACAAATTTCTAGGACATCTTGATTCTTGAAGGGTCTGACATTGTCTGTGATGATGGATTGAGGAATTCCATACCGACAGATGATGTAATTCAGGATGAATGACGAGATTTTCTTTCCTATGATGGTGGTTAGGGGAACAACTTTGATACATTTGGTGAAGTACTTTGAAGCTGTAATGATAAACTTGTGTCCATTAGAGGAAGATGGATGAATCTTACCTACAAGGTCCAAACCCCACTGACAAAAAGGCCATGTGGACGTGAAAGGGTGTAGCTCTTGTGCAGGTGCATGTATCAAGTTTTCATGAATTTGACATTTGGAGCACCTTTTCACATACTAAAATGACTCCCTTTCCATATTCAACCAATAATACCCCAAATGTAGGAGTTTCTTAGCTAAGGTTAGGCCACTTGAATGCGTGCCACAAATACCCTCATGAACCTCTTGTAAAGTGGTTTTAGCTTCGTTATGTTCTAGACACCAAAGGAGAGTACCATCAAGACCTCATCTATAAAGCACATTAGCTATTAGGGGTGTGATGAGCTGCTTGTCGAATGAAATTTCATTTTTGGTTCTGAGACAAGTCAAGTGGAAGGGTATTGTCCTTTAAGTAGGTATAGATCTCTCCATAGATGGAGGTTGCAGGGTTGACGATATGGCATATTACTTGGGATTTAGGATCTTCGTAGGTTGGGTTGGACACTTGTTCTACCATGAACTCATAACATCTTCGTCTTTCTGGTATTTGCAAGAGAGAAGCAATGGTAGCCATTGCATCAAAAACTTTGTTTTCTACTTTGGGAACCTATGCAAATTTGATTTCAATGAAGTACTTTTTGAAATTGTTTACCATCCTCTTGTAGGGCAGTAACTTGTCATCCTTCGTTTGATAGTCATCATTTATTTGATTTATGACTAGTTGTGAGTCGTCATAGACCAGCAATTCCATGATTTTCCATTCAACTGCTATTTTGATTCCAATGATTAATGCTTTGTATTGAGCTGTGTTGTTGGTGCAAGGAAACATTAATCTACAGGATCTAGGAATGGTCTATCCTTGTGGTGAGATAAACAAGATTCTTGTGCCTGATCCATGTTTTGTATAAGAGCCATCAAAGTACAACATCCATTTTTGTGTAGATATGGTTAGGATATCAGTATCTGGAAACTCGATGTGCACTGGATGATTGTCTAGCAGTGGTACTTCAACTAGTTGATTCGCTATGGCTTGAGCTTTGATTTCTTTTTTGTCCACGTACTAGATGTCAAACTCACTCAATATCATGACCCACTTGGCTAGTCTTCTGGTTAAAGCAACTTTGTTGAGTAGATACTTTAAGGGATCAATTTTAGCAATGAGTTTGATGGTGTGAGTCAACATGTAATGCCTTAATTGTTGGGTAGCAAATACAACCGAAAAACAAGCTTTCTCAATAAAGGTGTAATTGATCTCATAACCATTCAAGGTCCTACTAATATAATAGATTTCTCTTTCCTTTCCTGTAGAATCTTCATGTGCTAATAAAGCTCCCAAAGATATCTTAGTTGTTGCAATGTATAGTAGTAAGGTTTTCCCTTGGTTGGTGGTATCAATATAGGGGGTGACATCAGGTACTGCTTTAGTTGATTGAAGGCAGCTTCAAATTTCTCATCGCACTTGAAAGAGACATTCTTGTGTAGCAAGTGGTTGAAAGGGTGAGTTTTATCAGCTAGTTGCATGATGAACCTTCTGATAGACTGGAACCTTCCTTGTAATGATCTGAGTTGACTGATATTTTTAGGAGGAGGCATCTTCATGATGGCTTTGAACTTTTCAGGATCCACCTCAATGCCTTTAGTTGAGACAATGTATCCCAAAAGCTTAGCTAATGTTATGCCAAACACACATTTCTTGGGATTTAACCTTACATTGAATTTCTCTAGTCTGGTGAAGATTTTGTCTAGAATTTCTAAGTGTCCTTCTCTAGTGTAGTATTTTTCCAACAGATAGTCCACATAGTCCTCCATAAAATTATGCATCATGTCATGGAAGATGGTAGTCATAGCTCTCTGATATGTGGCTCCAACATTTTTCAACCCAAAAGGAATTACATTCCAACAAAAAGTGCCCCACGGACATGTGAAGGTTGTTTTGTTTTGATCTTCAAGTGCTATCTTTATTTTTTTATATCCTAAAAAGACATCCATAAGAGATAACATTCCATGTCCAATAGTCAAGTCTACAATGAGATCAATGTTAGGTAGAGGAAAATCATCTTTTAGGCAAGCTTTGTTAAGATCCCTGAAGTTTGTACATATCCTGATGCTTTTGTCTGGTTTTGATACTAGTACAATATTTGACATCCACTCAGCATAGTCAGTAGGTCTGATAAATCCCGCATTTAATAGCTTCTTTAGTTCAACTTTTACCAAAAGGGCAATATGGGGATGCATTTTTCTCAACTTTTTCTTTACTTGTTTCACGCTAGGCGGTAATGATAAATGATGCATGATGAGTTCTAGATCTATTCCTAGCATATCAACATATAACCAAGAAAAGTTGATCTGCTTCTTTTCAAAGAATTTAGTGAAACGAGGCTTCTCCTCTTCTGTCATGGATTCCGCTAAATGTAGGGTCTTCACTGTTTCAGTTGTGCCAACATTGATGAATTGCATAGGTTCGATTAGAATTGAAGATATCTCTTGATAGTGTTTGGGGAGAGTGTCAAACCTTCCATCTCTTGGTGCCTCAAGGAGGTTTTCACCTTGAGATACACTCTTTGTTTTTACTTTTTCTTGATTTAATAGTGTCATTAGATGGTTTTCACTATTAGACTTGTTTCTTGTATTTTCCATTTTGTAGCTGGAAGGTTTGGCACTCCCCTTGTTAGGAGCTCCATTATGAGATTCAATGATAGAACATGTGTCAGGGTTATTGGAACAGAGGAAGTTTACGATGGCATAATCATTCAAAAAAGTGGGTATATCAAGTGACTCATTTTGATCCCAATCAATTAGTTCAAGATGCATTAATGGCAAGGAATCGTTGGATTGGTTAAGGTAAAAAGGGGTAAGCATCATGACGACAATATCGTCAAAGTGTCCAATGGAAATAGTGAAGTCTAAGATGTTACTCTCTTTTGAAGTATCTTTCTCACTCGAAGAATGATCATCCTCACTTGAGTCAAAGATGTACTGTGATCCAAATTCAAGGGGTCTAGAACTCGAGCTTTGTCCCTCCATAAGTGTTGGTGTATACTTATGTACTACATCAATTTCCTTATCATGGCAAGACTCTTCAGAGAGGGAGTCCCATTCATATTCATTGGAATTTGTTTCATGATCCTCACTAGCCTGTAGTTGTAGGATTCTTTCCACAACCCTTTGAGTGGCTTCTTCCTTGGACTCTTCTCTGTATCCTAGCCTTGTTTTGTCCTTGAAATTCATTGTTATGGGCTATATTGGTTCACTGATGCCTTCTTTTCTTTTACCCACAAGACCTTTTCCCTCATATCCCATTTTTTCCAAGATTGTCTTGCCTTTGCCATATTTTTCTGTGCATGTATTGGACATTGATATCTGTGATTGTTCTTCATCTTTGTATAGCCAGTTCAAAACATCCCTGTCTTCTGATTCCTCAACCTAAGTGCTTTCTTTTACAAACTTCCCATCAAAGAGCATGATTGGTTTTGAAGATTTTTGTCTTGATGTTGATGGTTGTCCAAATGACTTAGGAGAAGCTGAAAGTTGTGATAAGTATAAAGATTGCTCAAATGAGTATTCCCCCATGCCTTTTTGAACTATTTTAATAGGGCATTGAGCTAACTTCCATTTTTGGATGGAGTGGAATCATTGACACCTTTGTCTTTTGATTGAGTGTTTTCCTCATGCTGATGTGATGAAGAACTGGTTAGACTTTCTTTGTTATGGATCAAAAGTGATGACTTCTCTGTTATGCGGTACAAGGTATCTTGGTTTTTTTTTAGTGTGTTGCAATATTGGGAGTTGTTGGAATCAATAGTAATAGTGATCTCTTTTTCGTTGAAAGGAAATTTCAAACACTGGTGATATGTGGATGGCACCGCTTGCATCTCATGAATCCATGGATGTCCCAAGAGTATGTTGTGTGTCAACTCTTTATCTAATACTTGGCAGACTATATCTTTGACAATTTGTCCCACTTGAATTGGTAAGACAATCAATCCTTGGGAGGATCTCTCTTCATCATCATATGCTTTTATTGTGATTTTCCTTATAGGATCAATAGCATTTTCAAAATATCCTAGTGCCCGAACAAGCTTTAGAGTGCAAATATTTAGGCCAGCTCCTCCATCTATAATAACATGTTTGACGCGATTTTTGTGGATTAATACTTCAATGTGGAGGGCAGTGTTATGTGGATGGGTGGTTGATACATCATCATGTTCAAAGAATGATAAGCAATGAGGCGCAATTAAATGTCCCACCATAGCTTGAAATTGGCAGACTTCCAGATTGTTCGGTACCGTGGTGGCAACTAAAGCTTGTTCCAAGATTTCTTTGTGTGTGGGTGAAATCTTGAGAAGCTCTAATATGGATATTTGAGCGAGAATCTTTTGCAACTAATCAACAATGTTATATTGAGTTGTAGGAGAAGCAGTAGTTTTGGACGTGGAAGGGGTAGCTCCTTTCAATGTTACCTTGGCTTGTCCTCTTGTGATTGCATTGATTGGTGGAGTGTCCTGCTCTTTGCTAATTTTGATGACACTAATTTGATTGTTGTTCGTGTTAATGTTGGTGATCAAATTTCTAGGGAAAAGGTCATTGATTTGATGTGAGGTGGTGTCGATATCATGGTGCTAATTTTTGGTTGTAGTAACGTTTCTTTGGTTCCTGATTTCGATGTCTTGGATTGGATTCTCAACCATCTCAAAACAATGAATGGTAGAATCATAGACATGGTTTACATTTTTTCCTTTGGTATTCGATGAAGAGGACTCCCCCTTTTCATAGTTTGGTAGTGGGTTCTTGAACACACCATGGTCATTGTTTGTTTGGGGCCCCTCTATGAATACTTTTTTGTTATCAATGATTTCTTGTATTGCATGTTTCAATTGCCAACAATCCTTTGTCATATGACCCTTGTTCTGATGATAATCACAGTAGTGGGCATTGTTCCACCAAAATGGTTTAACTTGTGGATCCCAATTTTGTGCTTCTAGTATTGTGATAAGTTTAGCCTCAATAAGCTCCTTTAATGCTAACTCCGATGATTGTCCCAAGGGTGTGAATTTCCATCGATTGGAAGGTTTTGGGAATGGTGTTGCTTTAGTCCCAGGTTTACTTTGATTGTTGTTTTGGTTGACATTGTGGGTGTTGGGTGGATTGTTGTTCTGATGGGTTTTGGTGGTATCCGTTGTTAAGTTGAATACAGGTTTCATATTTTGGTTTTCAACTATGCCATCATTGTTACCCCCATTCTTGTTTCATTGCCAAAACTTAGGTTTGTCACCACTATTGTAGTTGTTAGATGAATTGGATGAGTTGTTTTAGTTGTAAATCTTGATGACCCCTCTCTTAACCAAGGCTTCTTCGATTTTAATTCCATTCTCAATCAATTTTTCAAAGGTAGGTGGACATTTCAATTCCAATCTATAACTCATCTCGTCATTTAGGTTGTCAATGAAGATTTCTATCTTTTCCTTTTTGGGCACGGGACGAGAATATCTTGCAAACGACCTTCTCTATTTTTGCAAAAATACGAGGAATGACTCACCCTTTTTTGTTTCAAATTGCAAAGGTCTTTCATTGTGATGTCATGTCAAATGTTATAGGAATATTGGGTGATGAACTTGTTAACCAATTCTTCAAAGGTGTTGATTGGTGGTGTAAGTTTTGAGAACCATTCAAGACATATTCCCCCTAGACTTCGTGGAAATAATCTCATCAAGTAAGTTTCTTCATGTGAAAATTCAAGACTCATGATTCTAAATTCCCTCACATGATCTAATGGATCAGTTTTTCCATTGTATTTGTCATACTTTAGGAATTCACAATGTTTGGGAAAAGGAATCATGTTGATAGATTGATTCAAGGGGTATGGACAAATGTCTTGTATCAAGTATCGTCTTGAGGTTCCTCTTTGCATATCAAGAATTTGTTGTTGAAGGTTCATCATTTGGTGAGTCAAAGCAACCACTAGTTTTGTTTCCTTTTTTAGGCTTTTTGGGAGGTGCTTTTAATGTATTAACATCAAAATAGGGGGGAAGTTTGACACCTTGATTTTCCAACATTAAGAGGTATTTTTCTCCATCCCTTTCAAAAATCTTTTCCAAAAACTTATGGAAATTGGGATCTTGTTCCGCTTGTCGGATGTCTTCATCATTTATTTCTTCCCCTTGAGTATTGTTGAGTCCATGGAGAGGGTTTTCTTCCGCTTTAGCCATGTTGCTTAGGATTTCACTATTTTGAGTTTCAATGCTAGGAGTTTCGATGTTGGGAATTTCACTACTTTGAGTTCCAATATTCTCTGTCTCAATGTTTTGGGTTTCAAGCTCTTTTTCTTTAAGTATCCTCTTTTGTAACCTCGTTTGAACGGGCATGCAAGTGTTATACTTTGTCTAAACTTTGATCTTTGTTTGGAATGGTGCCAAGAATTAAAACTAAGTCAAATAAAATGACAAATTCTATTGATAGGACTAAGTTTGATTTGATTGTATACCGTTTATTTTGTGATGAAAGGATGAAAAATCTCGATTATGAAACTAGGCTTAAAAATCAAAGATATGATAGGTTTTGATGATTTAGGCACTTTGAGATGTTTAGATCTAGGTTTAGTTTGGAGAATTCCACTTGTAGAGGTCAATTTTAACAAGTTTAAACTTCTAAGGTCTAAGGAATGATTTTGGGCTTGAGGAAATTTTAAAATTTTGGTTCAAACTTGTGAAACGAGATACTCAAATCTTTGGAAAAGTCTTGGATTTTGACAATAGTAAAAGATGTATAATTCAAGATTGTTCTTGCAAGCTCTTTGTAGAAATTGAAGGTCAACCTCTCTCTAAAGTCGTAAAGTGTTGATAGACATTTTTTATGTTCTTTTGGACTAAGAGGTTTGGACTTTGGTTTCCAAATTTTAATCTTTCATGAAATCATTTGGTAACACACATGTTTAGACTCTATTTTACCTAAGGATTGGTTGAACACTACTGAGGATTCCCGAGATGATACTGACTGTTAGGTAGGAGATGAACCTAGGCCACTATTTTGTGTTCTGTAAAAGGTGCCAAAATAGAGACAAGATGCACCACAGAATGGGAAAAAGGTGCCAAAACAAAGATAAAAGGCACCACAGAAAGTGTAGAAGGCGCCAGAATAGGTGTAGAAAGTGCCAGAAGACAACCAATATGTGCCAGAAGGTCTACACATTGAGAGAATAACACTGTTTATTGAAAGCTTGTTTGGTTTTTTTTCTAATTTTTCAATTGGAGACTTGGTTGTTTCAATTAATGTAATTCTGAATTAGGGTTTTCACTTTCAACATTTGATGTTTTGTTTGAAATTTGTTTTGAAAATACTTTGATAAAGACACATCAAGCAATGTACGCTCCTAAGGTTGTGAAAGACTATATTCTTTTGGATTCCACGCAGGTTTTACCCCAATCGCACTTATTCTTAGTGGATGACTAGATGCTTGACCCCACTGGCTCCCCTCCACGACACTCACTTCTTGGTGTAGCCAAGTGCCAATACCCATGAATCTCCCATGGCATATTTCTCATCTCTACTAAAAATTGCGATAATGTGGATGCCTTCGCAGCGACCGTTGTTGCACCAAAGAATAGATAAAGGTTTTTGTCCAAACTATAACAAGGGTTTTAGTATGGGAATTTCATTTGTGGGGGATAATCCATGCGGCGAGATACCATTGTTGCCCTTCTCGTCAGAACTATCCTCATGATACTGGCCTTTGTTCCAATATCCACATTTATATACCGGCTGGAAGTCGCTTGGCTTTAACGTGTTACCGGTTGGGTCATTCCCTTGGGTGATTACTTTTTCCCACAAGGCAAACCCTCTAAAATAAATAAAAGCAAGCAAGTATACCCGTAGTTCGATCAATTTTTATTTTGCATGAATAAAGAGAGAACACACGCCATATACTCCACTCATACTTGTAGATAAACAAGAATGGGTCTGGCTTTCTAGTCACCCAGTTAAGGGGAGAGCATATGCCTACCATTCATCAAGCACAAAAGACATGATGTTCATTAACCTTTTAATTAAGCTATGTTCCTAACTTAACCAAAAGGAAACAAGTAATTCACTTCCAGCCCCTGCAATATGTCAATAGTTTATGTTTGAGTCTTTGATAGCAAATTTGGGAAACCTCCAAAACAACAACACAAAGTATTAGCCTTCGAATTTAGTGAAAAATAGGGAGACTGCAAAAGGCGCCAGAACAAAGACAAAAAGTGCCACAAAAAGTGTAAAAGGTGCCAAAACAAAGACAAAAGGCACCAAAACAGAGACAAAAGGTGCCAAAATAGGTGCAAAAGGCACCAAAACAGGTGCAGGAGGTGCTAAAATAGGTGCAAGAGGCGCCAAAACAAGTGCAAAAGGTGCCAAAACATGTGCAGAAGGTGCCAAAACGAGTGCAAGAGGCGCCAAAATGGGTGCAAGAAGCGCCAGAAGTCTCACGTCCGAACTTGTGAACATAAATTTTCCAACATGTTAAAAATAAAAGGGGTAAAGCCCCATGGTGGGAACCATTTTGTGTGTGTGTGTGAAATGTGTAAAGTTAGTATCAACACAAACCTTAATGAAACAATTTATATCAAAGATTTGCAAGTAAGTAAAATACTCTATTTAGCAATTTCAACAAATCTTTTGAGAACGTCTCATTGTCCTTTATTCCTAAGGATTTATTAAACCATTTGGCCTTCAGATTTCTATGTGTACAATGGCTGTTAAAATGACAACTTAGGAAATGAGATTTGATATTTAATATGCGAACTAATGCATTTCCTATATGAAAATATGTGAAGGAAATGATAATGGAGAGTGTGATAAATAAACAAGTGGAGGTGGATACTATGGTATTGAACTAGAATTATGTATATATGATTCTACATATGGTCAAATGCAAACTAAAGATGAACTAATCTAAAATGCAACTATGATGCAAGATGAGACATAAAATGCAACTATGAAGCAAGATTTAAAGCTAAGATGTAAATGCAAAGAAAAACATGAAGCTAGATGTAACTATAAGACTCCAAAATTATCCAAAGCTCCAATGATAAACTTGCATAATAACTCTATTCAAAATGTGGATACCAAATGCAATGCCCAAGGGTTGTATTTATAGCCTTTTCCAAGCATCTAGTGAGGTGGAAATGATCAATGGTCCAGATTCGAACAAGAAGAATGGATGGTGGAGATGGAGAGAATCAAGATGTTGTCCCCTTGACCAAAGACAACATGCCATTTGGATGGAAGAATCTCTTGACTAGTGGGCAACATGCCATTTGGATGGAAGACTCAAGTGTGTGAAGAAAAGACCATGTGCTCCAAAATTGGTGGAAGTGTGTGAGGAATAAGCCATGTGCTTTTTTAAAATTGGTTGAGGATAATTCTAATTAAAAATTAGAATTATTTATTTTCATGTGACCTTGGTGAGGTGGCACAAAAAATTGTAGACATGTGCTTTAATTCTTAATCGGGATTAGTGAAGATTAATTAAATAAAACAAGTTTATGGAACCTTGTTTATTTAATTAATTTAGAAGAATATGATTTTAGATTTGGAGAATTAGAGAAGGGTGAACAATATAAATAAATTGAGAATTTAATTATACGGAGTCGAAATATTAATTAAATAGCTAGTATTTAACTAATTAGATGTGATGACCGATTTTAGGTGTATATAATAACATCCCTAGAGGTTTTGGCCTTGTCATGTTTCATCTTCTTAGATGTTTATTCACCTTCTTAGGTGAGTCTTTGTATCTTATTAGGCAATTTGTTGCACCTTCTCAAGTAATTTTCTGCACCTTCTTAGGTGAGCTTGGCATTTATGCACCTTCTTAGGTGATTTGTTGTGCCTTCTTAGGCGAGTCTTTGTGCCTTCTCAAGTGATTTTTTGCACCTTCTTAGGTGATTCTTTGTGACTTCTTAGGCAAGTTGTTGCACCTTCTTAGGCGAGTTTATGCACATTCTTTGGTGAGAGCAAAATTGGTTCATGGATTCAACATAAGACAACTTGTTGATTCATGGACACCCCTTTTTAACATGACTGTCAAGCATAATGCACCTTGCTTGACAATAGAGCTATGTGTTTCATGAGTGCCTATCATAATACAACTTGCTAGCCCTATGGAACCCATCATATTGCATGGACACTTAGAATAACGCAACTTGCTAGCTAGTGGATCTATTTGGATCATGAATAATTTGGCATAACGCAACTTGCTAGTCCTCATGGGAGCATTCCTTTGACTAAAATTTATTCGATGGATGTTGTTTAGTATTTGAGACAATTTAAGACTAAGGTATCTTTGCCTTACCAACTTGAATCTTTTAGTATTAACCTTATGTTTTGTTATGTGTCTTTTTGTGTGTCTTCTTCATGTTTGCATTGTGTTTGCATCGTGTTTGTGTTAATTTCATTGTCATCTATATGTTATGTCATGTTTTTTCATTGTGTATGCTTTGTATTTTTGACATGTATGTTTGTGTATGTTGTCTTGTTGCATTTCATACATGTGTTTGTTCCTTTATGCTTATGTTGTCTTGCCATGGGATCTTGGATCCTGTGGACTTACACACTCCCCTTATATCGTTTGTCATCCTATCTTCAATATTTGGATAGTTGGACCCCTTTTGACATAGATTTTATACTTTAGTGTGAGTCTGAGCATAAGTTCATACTCTCACTAAAGTGGGGGCTAAATGTAGTATAAAAAATGTCACCCTTGACAATTTCACACTATGTTTTTCTCCCCCTTTAATAATTGGACCTAATTGTATACCTAATTTCCTAAATCATGCATTCCGTGGCCTATTTTTATCAATTATCGATAAATTGCAAGCAAAAAACAAATGAATTTATCTAATACTTTGCTCCCAACACCTTAAATTCTAGAAAATAGGGTTGGGACAAAGACGCCCTATGGCAGCAACGTCCCCTTATTTTTCCTGGTCCCAAATTTAAATATGTCGACGTCGACATTTTACCATTTACAATTCAGGTTGTCAATATTGACTATCAAGATCTAATTTGTGGGAAATTGAATAGATGCCTATAAATACCTAGTGTGCATGACTTCAATCCTTAAGGAAGCCATTGAAGGGTGGTGAATTGCAACACTTTGTTAATTCATAATTCTTTCCTATCATTTATCTTTTTATCATTGATATTGCCATTGTGGAAGTGGAAACACTAACACAGGGTTTGACTAAGGCAAGCCCCTAAATGGCACAACCTTTCTTCTCTCTTTGAATGTGTAGGTTTCAAGTTTGAAGGATATTGAAGGAAGCTTGAATCTACTCTCCATTATTGCATTCAAAACCCTACATCTTGACAAGCCACCTAAAATCACTCACAAAATTATCTAACAATGATCCAACAAATTTACTAGCGGAATAAAAAAGCTTGGATACGATATTAGAGGACTATGAAAAAAATACAGAATATTCCTACAAGGACATAAACACCCTTGGGAAACTCTGTCCTCCTATTTAGGTCATCTTCAAATTTTCAAGACAAGTGCACAAAACTCTCCCTTACTCATATCTACCTGCAAACTTTTGTTACAGTTTCTCAATTGTCAGAATCTTGCATTTTTAGATTAGGGCACATAGTTTAATTAGGTTAATCAATTCCAATTGATTCCCAAGGCCCACAAGGATCGGATCTAGGTCTGATTGACTCACCTTTATGGTTAAAAGTTAATCTAATCACTTTGTTGATCTGCATCCTAATGAATAGCTAGAAAAAGTGAAAAATTGATCCTAGGTTCTTTGCATCAGACTTAGGATCACCTTTTTCTATATTTCAACCATTAATCAAGGTAGTGTGTGCAAGTGTGAATTCCTACTCTAAGATGCAAAAAATTATCTAATGCAACAAAGGAAAACACAAAAACAAACACTTGGATTAGGCCTATTTAAATCTAAACAAAATACAATGAAATTGAAACCTTTTACCTTGTTTAGATTGGTGGTATTGGTTGGCCCTTTGATTTATTGGTATGTGTTCTCCTTCTTTGGAAAAATGGCATGAAACCTGGTGCAAAATGAAGCCTAAGTGAGGATGAATGCAATGGTGGATGTGGGTAGTTGAATGGATGCAAGATGAAAGCTCTAGGATGGCTACAACAATGGTGGATGCTTGGATGCTTGAAGATTTCTAAGTGCTTGAATGCTAGAATGGATTTAGTGATGATGCAAATGGGGGCATTTCCACCATTTTTAAGGGAAGTGACTCTAAAGGAATGAAGGGTCGAGATTGATCCATGATGGCAAAGATCAAGGGCTAGGGTGAGTTGAGAACTCACAAGCCCTCACATCTTGACATGTGGTGGATGAGATGGAAAGAAGGGGATGATGTGGAAGTGACATGGAGGTACTAGGTTGTACCTTGGGAAGGGACATGATCTCCTCATAAAGGAGGTCCTTGTCCATGTGTGCTTGAGAGGACATGTGAGGAATTAAAAATTCCTCAAAAATCCTCATGGAGATGGGAGAAAGAATTTTAAATTCTTTAAAATGCCTTGGGAGATTAAATGTGAATTAAAAATTCACACGGGGAAGGGGGTGCCTTCTCCAAAAGGAGAAAGCATTTAATAGAGTTGACTTAGGACATGTGCCATAAATGGCATGGAGATTAGGTTGGGCTAATTAGGTGATTAAGGTTGTGCAAATGCATGATTGGACTAATTAATGAAAGATTAGAGGCAAGTGGGAGATTATGGAGGATGTGACCCTAATGATGATTAGGGGTGTGCACATCCTAATCACAAATTAATTAAATTAATATGGATTAAAGAGGATTATGAAGGATGCAACATGAGGAAAGAGAAAAAGATGAATTAATAATTGATTTAATTCATTTGGGCTAAAGTGACTATATTAAATAAATTGGGGTATTTATTTAATTTAGAGATGAAAGGGGTAAGGTATTTAATTGATTTATTAAATACCTTAGGGGACATTAGGCTGCAAGGAAACATTAATCAAATAATAAATTATTTAATTAATGTGGATGAGAGATGCGAGATAGAGAATACAAAGGGGTGAATTTGACCATATGGGAGTGGTCAAATTCAGGTGTGTACAGGTAGAAATGAAATATGAGCAGTTAGTCAAAAGTGAGGTTGGTGCTTATTACGCAATGAGATCGAGCAAAGTTGTGGTGTCTTGTGTCATGATTTAGTCAATTGCTTGAAATATCAGTAGATCAAATTAGCTATAACTTTAGTAATCCAAAAATATATCAGAATCATCAATCTTAAAGCCAAACATCTTAGTCATTGGTTGTGGTGAGTATTTAGTGGATTGAAGAATATGGGAAAAGAAATACGAAACATACATGTGGCATTTAATATGATTAAAATCAATAGATTGGTAAATATAACTATCAAACATCTTTTCAATTCATAGATCTAGCACAACTATTAATATCAATGTCTACAAATCAATACCATTAATAGGTTCCAAGCCTTAACAAAATGTGTAATGCAATCAAGTGTTAATAATAGAAGGTACATGTTGTGTTAATTTGATTTTTTCTTTTGGATTCAACAATTTGTTTCATATGCAAACCTAGATTATAGATTCTTAAAATGTTATAAGCATATATCATGATCAAGTAAATATTTATAGATCAATAGATCAAAGGGGTATGCATTTTTGTATCTATAGATTTATCAAAATTGTTGATTGTAGTGGAAAATACATATCAACCATTGATTACATTTGGTATTTAATGAGTTACAATGACATAATTAAAGAAATATATATAAAGGCTAAATTTAAGAAAGGGAAAACAAAAGTTAAATCTAGCAAAGAGGAGCTTATAGCTTCTATATTAAAAAAAGTGATGAAAGAAGAAACTATGCGAGGCTTCACAAACTATACAGGAAAAAGGTTGTTGTCATAAAACTCCATCATGAAAAGGATAGTTATGAAGATAAATGGATTGTAGGGATGGAGTATATTCGAGGAGAATGGAGCAAGGCATACCATCAAAAAGTGTTGAAGATTTTTTCAATCCTTAGATGACAAGGATAATGAGAATGGATATTAAGAAGAAGAAGAAACTTAGTCTTCTAGCGAGGAGAATGAAGATACAACATAAAAATATGACGATTCTAATCAATTTGAGTGGATTGATACATCAAGTTGTGGATGCTTTTGATAGTCCATCATTGACCACAATTGTTGATCTCAAATGTTGATGAATCTTTCACAGTGGTTATCTAGAGATAAATTATTTTAAATTTGAAAAGGGAAAGTGAATAACTATTGATTAGTGATGGTAGGGTGCCAATAAAGTACACTTTACATAACAATTCAAGCTAGGCTTTGGTGAATCTCAATTGAAACTATGTAGTTTCTTAGCAAGAAATCTCAACTTGGGTTAAGTAGGAGCTCCTACAAATAATTTTTCATACTCACAACAGATGAATTTTGAATTGAAATCCTTGGCAGGTACAAAAAAATTCTCTATGATTGTGTAGTATGATCAAGCAAACTAATTTTTTATTGCCCTATAACATTTTAAAGGCTGAATAATATAATCAAGATAAATAATAATTTGAAATGTAATTTATTTATAATAGTATAAGCAAACTATGATACTTTTTCTATTGTATTTATTTTATTACTAAAACCCTAGAAATAACCTTGTGCCTTGAAGTTTATATGTCAATTGAAAATTTAAACCTCCAAACTTAAAATAATATGGATTAGTTTATCCTAAATTATGTCGATGGCTCCCAAATGAATTCCTGGCAAAAACATTTCTAAAACTATCCCATGGGATACAAACATGTATGTTAAATACATTAATGTAGGAAAGCTTTCAATTCATTTCTAAGAAGAGTGTCTAATTAGTGCAAGTGGCCCAAGCAATTAATTACAAGTTTAAAAAATAAATTTTGCTAGCCTAAACATAACTAATTATAAGTTTAAAAAATAAATTTGCTACCATTTGAAGCTTTCTCTTTGAAGAAAGGATTTGGCATCTTTTAGATTTATAACTATTCTTGAAATATTCTTTTGTAACAAAATTTATAAAAGAGATAACCACATAAATGAGATGTGACATGGGCATGGAAATTGTTAATGATCCAAATGAGGTTAGATCTTCCTTGTTTAGTTTTATCTTTTTCACCCTAAGTTTATTATTATTACTCCCTTAAAACATATTTTAGGATATCAATATAATATGTCTAATTTTAGAGTTTTTTCTTATTAAAGAATGCATTTTTTTTTTAAAGTTAACATATGACATCTTGTTTTGTATATTTGTTTATTATTATTAATATAGTGTTTCACGAAATCTATATATCTTGGAGTTGATATTTGTTATGATAAATTAGTTTTCTATCATAATAGATGTAAAATATTTTTAACACAATATATGGAATGTTGTGGATCAATAATGAACTATTAAATAATCTCTAGGTAAATAATTAACTATCTCATTTTAAGGTTATAAGCTCCTAATTAAAATAATTATTTATATTTAGTTATCTTTGTTATAAGAATTTACATTTTTATTCAACAATAATATTAGAATTTGACTCTATTGCTCATGGATGAACACATCATTCTTAAGAAAAAAATGATCAAATTTTGTTTAAATAATATTTTTTTATTATAATAATATTTTATTTAATAAGAAAAATGAGGATGGTGGTGCGCGTGTAGGAGCTGTTGCAGGCTTGCCGCCTGTAGCAGGTGGTGGTTTGCATGCCGTCTAGACTGCTTTGCATGTGTCCTCCAGTGTGCAATTTGGTGTTTGGTGGTGGTTTTCTGTGTGTGTGGGGGGGGTGTCTCTAACTTACGGGGGGGTTGTCTTTATCTATTAGGTTCATTTCTTCCTTATTTGCTTATTGCTTGATTTGGGTAAAGGGTTTGTGGTTTTTGATGGAGGTCTTTGTTTGCCTCTCCTTTTCTTTGGAGCCTTGGGGTGCATCTCTGTGGTTTTGGTGTTTCTTCTATCTACTGCCTTGGGGGATCTGCTTTTGGGAGGGGGTGTCCTTATTTCTTCTGCGTGGAGGCCAGTTTTGAGGGGCAGTGACACTCCAAATCTGGATTTTTGTGGTGTTTCCAGAGAGGCTTTAGGTTTTGAGACATTGGGCTTTGGGTTTTGAAGCTTCAGGCTCTATAGTGGGTTGGGGTTTCTTTTAGCAAGGTCAAGTGTGGCTATCATGGACATGCAGGATGGGTTGGACGAGGCGAAGGGTGATGATATTATGACAGAGGTTGGGGATGGGGTTTTCAGTCCCTCTTCTTCTCGGGTGGGCTTGTCTAGGATCAATGGCTTTAAAGTGCAAAAGGTGAATGGTTGTTTGGAGAGGGCTCAAGCACGCCCAGTGGTGGTAATTCAAAAGGAGGCGGTTGTAGATGATCTAGAATATTTCAGTAAGCATGTTCTAATTTGTAAGTTTTTGGGAATGCGAGTCTCCTTACCATTCCTCAAACCTTGGATTCGGAAGACATGGAATCTGAAGGGGGATTTTGAGATCTTGCTTGCTGCAAATAACTTCTTCTTGGTGGATTTCTCATGCATCTCAGATAGAAATAGGTCTTTTGAGGGTGGCCCATATTTCTACAATCAAGTCGACTTGTTCATTAAACCATGGCATGCAGGTTTCATTTTAGTGGAGGAGTTGCCGACCAAGATCTCGGTGTGGGTTCGCCTACCTCGACTGTCGCTTGAATGCTGGAGGAGTGATATTCTACAATCTATTGCAATGGCGCTGGGTAAGCCGATTGATCCCTCTCAACAAACTTTGGAGACGAGGATCTTTTCCTATGCTCGTGTTTGTGTGGAGATTGACTTTAGCCAACCTTTTCCTGACTCTATTGATCTGACAATGGGATCTAGTTCATGGACACAACCCATGGATTATGAAACCCTGTCATTTAGATGTCGTTTATGCCGAGAGTATGGTCATCTTAAGAGAAGGTGTCCACATGCTTCTGGTGTGGGTAACTCAAGGAATGGGAAGGATACATCAAACTTAGGATCTGAGAAGGGAAAATGACCCATGCAGGGGGTGACTCTGGATAAAGATGGGTTTGTTCCTGTTAGGACACAAAATAAAGGTCGAGGGATGAAGAGGACTTTTCAGGACCGCCGGGAGGAGGGGGTGTTGAACAGGTTTGATGCGTTGAATGATTTAATTCATGAGGAGGGGGTCTCTCCTGACATGCATGTGGAAGCTACCCCAGTTACTTCTCATAATCCTAAGCCTATGGCTCTTACGTCTTCGGCTTCTAGTCCTACAACGACTCCTGGGGAAGTAAAAGATTCTTTTGTTCCTTCCCCTAAGGCTGGGCTTGGGGATTTGTGTGCAGGGACTAGTACTTCTTTGGTCTCTACTGATGTAGGAGTGGGCTTGGCTGGAGGTTCAGGTTCTGAACGTTATGCAAATAGTAAAGCTTTCGCTTCTTCTCATATTTTGGGTGTGCATCAAAAGTCCTTGAAAAAGAGTACTCCTGACAAGCCCCAAAAGGTGGGTAGGAAGAAGGATCAAGAAAAAGTTAAGTTGGATGGTGAGACATTGGTTGAATCTAGGTCGGTGAAGACCTTGGATACTGACTTCGCCCAACCTTCGCGATGATTGTTTTGTCATGGAAATAACATCCCTAGACAAAAGGTTATTCGGGATTTGGTCCGTGCTCATTCTTTGGATTTGGTTTTTCTCCAAGAGATGAAGTTATCTGTTGATAGCATGATGTAGAGTGCTTCTAAAATTTGGAATAGAGGTTTATGTTAGTGTGATAGGGAAGCTCTGGAGGTCTTGCCTGCTTCTAGGATCCTCGACAAATCT
This sequence comes from Sequoia sempervirens, assembly GCA_007258455.2. NCBI lineage: Eukaryota > Viridiplantae > Streptophyta > Pinopsida > Cupressales > Cupressaceae > Sequoia > Sequoia sempervirens. The sequence goes on from VDFB02000008.1 coordinate 311,577,328, forward strand.
CTCCTATTTGGTGGTTTTCTAGTAGATTCTCCATCTCTCTTGTTACGCTAAGTTTGGAGACAGGGGAAAGAGTTTTTTTGTCCAATATCTATGCTCTGTCGGATGTCCCTGGTAAGATTCTTTTATGGTCTCATATAATTTTTTTGAGATCGTTGGATCCCTTTTTACCCTGGATCATGTTAGGTGACTTCAATGCAATTGTCTCTCTTAAGGAGAAAAGGGGGGGAGTGCCTCATCTGGACACCTCCTCTGATCTTCTAAGGGAGAATCTAGCCCGACTTCGGCTGGTAGATATCAAACCTTTAAATGGCATGTTTACCTGGAATAACAAGAGGCTTGGAGAAGAAGCTATTGTTGAAAGATTGGACAAGTTTCTAGTATCCAGTTTCTGGATTAGTGACAAGTGGCTAAATGGCTCTGAATCTTAGATTGGCGAGGATCAGATCATTAGATGATCAAATTCTCTGCTCACCTAGATGGTGGCTCTAAGAAATAGACTTTTAAATTCCAGATTATGTGGCTTAGGGAGGAGGGTCTTTTTGACTTAGTGTCTAAATGGTGGGTTGAAGGTTGACTAGCTTTTGGGACTGTTATGTACACTTTTATAAAGAGGCTTCAATACATGAAGTATAAACTAAAGCATTGGAATAAGCATCAGTTTGGCAATGTGTTTCAACAGAAAAGGGTTGCCCAAGAACACCTGGATTCTATTACTAGGCAGATTAGGGAGCATGGGTTGATGCGGCTTTAAGTAGGTTAGAGGATGAAGCAGTCAAAGTACTTGAGGAATGGGAGCTTCGCAAGGAAATTTTTTGGAAGAAGAAGGCTCGTATTGATTGGCTTCAAGAAGGGGATAAAAATACCTCCTTCTTCCATAACTCGGTAAAGGATAGAAAACAGGGTAACATTATCTCTTCTCTCCGCTCTTTTGAGGGATCTATTCTTTCTTCCTCTTTGGAAATTTCTAATGAGGCTGTTTGATTCTTCTCTAATCTTTTTTTTCTAAATATATCTCGCTGGCCAATGAAGAGGAAGACGCTATCCTAGCTTGCATCCCTCCTTTGGTGACAATGGATATGAATTCCTCTCTTCTCTAGCCGATTTCTTTGAAGGAGTTAGAGGATGTGGTGTTTCAGTTGAAAAAGGGGAAGGCTCTTGGTCCTGATGGGTTCCCAGTCGAGTTCTATCAAGAATTTTGGGAAGTGATTAATCTTGACTTGTTGGAGGTCATGCAAGAATCTCTAAGGAACAAGTAAATGTTGAAAGCTATGAATGCCACATTTCTTGCCCTTATTCCAAAGCGTGAGGGTGTCGATTCTCTAGATCTCTTTCGACCAATTGCTTTGTGTAACATGGTGTATAAAATCATCACAAAACTAATTGCCGACCACTTGAAGCCTTGGTTGGATAAGCTAATCTCAAAGGAACAAGGGGGCTTTGTAGCGGGTGGACAGATTCTAGATGGAGTTGTGATTGTGGCGGAGGCTATTCATTCCATGGACTCTTCGAGGGAAAAGGCTATGTTCATAAAATTGGACATGTCAAAGGCCTATGATAGGGTCAATTAGGGTTTTCTAATCAAAATTCTTGGAGCCTTTGGGTTCAGTAGTGAGTGCATCGATTGGGTCATGTGTTGTGTGAAGACACCCTCCTTTTCAGTTCTCATAAATGGGGAATCCTCTAAGTTGTTTGGTGCCTCAAGAGGTCTTCGACAGGGAGATCCTTTATCCCCTTATCTGTTCATTTTGATGGCTAAAGGTTTGGGGAGGCTCATTAAGTCCCAGGTTGCGGCTGGGCTCATTCAAGGATGGAACTGAAATAACTCCTTTTCTCCTCAAACCCATCTTCAGTTTGTGAATGACTCGGCCTTGATGGGGGTTGCTAAGGTGGCTGAAGCAGTTGCTTTTCATCAAAATTTGGATTGCTACCTGGTTGCCTCTGGACAACGCATCAATGAAAGTAAGTCTTGCATTTATTTCTTTAATACCCCTAGGCTTATACAACAACATATTGCCAGGATCTTAAGGTTTCAGGTGGGGAAACTTCCCTTTACCTATCTGGGTATCCCTTTGGATGTGCACCCACCTCCTAGGCATTTTTGGAAAGAGGTGATTGATAAATTCTGAGGACTAGTTTGCCATTGGACCTATAGATGGTTATCAACGGCAGGCAGAGTCACTCTATTAAAGTTTGTTGTGCAAGCTCTACCTATATACAAAAGTTTTGTGATGACTGCCCCTTCAAATTTCATCAAGGATTTTGAGGGGCTTTGTAGGTAGTTTCTTTGGTCAGGTAATCTCCTCTCGAGAAAGTGGAGCTTAATTAAGTGGGAAGTTGTTTGTCGGTCGAAGTAGGATGGTGTAATGCTTGATAAACTTACACCTTCCACAATACATAATTTACATTGATCATTGCACTTCACAAGAACGGAAAAAAGATAACATGCATAATATTTATAACCATGTGCACTCAAAGGCAAGTTCATTAGAGATACTCAATACATATAAATTAATTCATTACCATTTCAAAGCAACTACATACATTAATGAATTAATATGTATATCAACACAAGGTCCTACCTTTACCACATCAACCAAAAAGGCTTAGTTACCTAAGAAACATAAATTTAAATACTTAAAGCAAATTAGGGGAAACAACAATATCATCAATACATCCACAAACGCACCATTACACAATAATTTCCTGAGTGGAAAACCCTTGTAGGGGTGAAAAACCACTCGCAAAAGTGCCGCACTGGCTTAATGAAATGTCTCACTGGCAAAGCCTTACTGGCTACAAAGTTTCAATGGTTACAAGATGCCTCATCGGTAATGACCATTCATTACATATTTCAATACCACAAGGAACCTATTGCAGTTCCTTTACAAGTTACATATATCTACAAGTAGCATTTTCATGTTTCCCCAATGCAACATCCTTGCATAAGAAGTTAGGGTATTGTCTACACTATCATAAATCGCTCCCAAGTATTGCTAATAAGACAACTTTACCTCTATTGACTTCTCAAATATCACAAAAGTATACTATTAGATCAATCACATAAGGCTTATGAAAATAATCCTAGCACTGCTAAACGCACACATGCCTATGCAATTATAACCAGATTATTTACCTTTAAAGTCATTATTTCGTAGAGAGTTTAACAAAGAGCTAGAATAAACATATATAAGCTAGTGAAAGAATATGAATATATATTCTTATATGAACACTTAGTTTCTTCTCACAAGAATGACACGCGTTGCAAAAAGATGATAACAAGAAACTATCATGGGTTATCGACATCTTACCTTCATCACGTTACCAACTATAGTTATTAAGTAAATGGAGAGAAAGAAAAGAAACCATCGATCTCAAATGACAGCGGAACGTTATTAATAACATATAAGGAAAGGTAGGTAATTACTATCCAAAGATAGAATTAGAGTTAAATATTAAGCATCGATTTTAATATTTAAAAGAAAACTAGTTTATGTTAGGGGAAAAGCCTTACATCATATTATATTTTGGATTTACAAAGCAACACAAGGAATACAACTTATCATACCATTTTGTTCAATGAATGAAAAGAGTAGATAATGCATAATTCTTACAATTCGCACAAGGTTCAATAATTCAAGCATTCTTTCGGAAAAGAGTTATATTTGTAAGGATCGCTATTTGATTGCATAGAAAGTACTCATGAGAAGACAATTTTTTTTCACTTCAGGTCTAACATTTCTCCATAAACTCATTTAAATCATTCCTCTACTCAACGACGGATTAAAGTAAATAAATGTATATGTGCACTTCTCTAGTTGCTCACAGGTATCCAATACTCAATTTTAGTGATTTAAACTAAAAATAATAGATTTGTATAGATTTGAAAGAAATACTCTCCAATTAGAAACATGTGTATATATATACTTTTAGGTAGCAAAGCTTGTCCGTTCTCATGTTTGTAAAAAAATAAATCAATCTAGTACAGAAAAATTATCAATTTAAAACAGAAGTATTTATCATACCAAGTCAGGTTTTAATATCTATTCCTTTTTACATATATATTTATGTATATATATATATATATATATATATCTGTATATTTTTATATACATTTATATAATTATTTATCTGGATAACAGAAAAATTACATTCACAGCTGAGATAATTCCATTTCAATTACTCGTTCCAATTGCAACCACAGGCATACTTACTTTCAGCTTTATTTTAATGGAGTGAGATATTTATTTAAATTCGATTGGTTGAATGTGTATATATATATATACTTTTATAAAAATTGAATATACACCCAGGTATGCATTTCACAGTAGGTTTCATTTTATATTCCAAAAATATATACACAGCATACGCCTATATATATGCATGTAGATGTAATTTTATTGCATTTAATAAGTAATACGCACCTTTTTAAGCATCTAAAGGGAACACAAATTTACAAAGCAAGATTTGTTTGTGAGAGCGTTGCCCCTCCTCATGGGGGTGCGCTGCCTATGGTGGGCAGCGCCCACTCCATAGGCTGCAGCCTGTGGAGGGGCGACTGCCTCCACAAGGAGCCATCTCCCTGTGGGATGCGTTGGCTTGGGGGGAAAAGTTATAAAGCCTTCCCTTCTCTACAATATAGCCCATTCAACCATAAACCAGTGTTTCAGCAAGATTCGACTCAGGTGTTTTCAATACTCAGCCACACATATATATAAATAATATTATATATTTACAAGAATGCATAAATGGTTATGTATATAAGTAAATACGTAATATTGCTGAAATCTGAAGCCTTAAATTTAGTTTCTAAAAAAGGTAATTTATAACATTAGAAATAGCATTCCATCAATTTATTGGGGATAAATTTGTATTCTGGAAATAAAATAAAAAGAATTCAATTTACAGTAGCAGAGTATACATACACACATATATATATATATATAAAACATGGATTTGTACAGCCATAATGTCAAATTTCGCAAAACAATTTAAACCTTGCACACTATTGTACAATTTTGCAAATTCTATATAGAAAAGGTTTCAAAAGCAGAGTAAATCTTTCCACATGCAATCATTAATTCTCACATATAAAACTAAAAAGCTTGGAAAAGAATTTGAGAACCTGGAATTTTCTTTTAGATGAATTCCCTCTTCTTACTATTGTCCCTCTTTCTCCCTCCGTCCTTGTTTCGCTGTGTTGTACATAAAACTACTTTGGAGCCTATTTTCAGTTATATTTTGCAAAGAAGAAAAGAATATTTTTATGAAAGCTATTGTGTGTTTCCGTTGATGATTTTCCTCCTTTTTAAAGTTTTCTTTTCAGTTTTGAAAAACCTAATCTTTAAAATAGAATAAAAATAAAATTTCTTTTTACGAATCATATTTATCCTCCACAAATAATTGAAGAATTACCTTTTTTAATTGCAACTGAAAAGTAATTATTCTGAATAATTAATTACGGAAATACCATTTAATTGCATACAAAATAACTATCAACTACAAATAAAATAATTATCCTAATTAATAAGAATTATCAATTAATTACAAAATAAAATCTTTAATTAAAATATAATTAATTCATTTATTTCTTTGCACTTTTATTTCACCACAATTATTTTAATTAAACATTGTAAAATACGAATAATAAAAATAGGGGTTGTGACATCCTAGCCCACTTAGGAAAAGACATCGTCCCGATGTCTTGTTACCTCTACTCAACAATGTTCTCTCCATTGTGATGGTAGTGGTCTTTCTATGACAACATTGCACTTTAGTCCACGTTAGTACCCATTCAAATTCCCAAAAAAAAAAAAAAAAAATCTTTAGAAAATTTCTTCTCATCTTCATAAGATTTAATCATCCCAATGCTTAAGTAAAAGAATCAATTTTGAATATTTTCTTAACTTCAAAATCATATTCATGCGCCTATATAACTGTTCTTACCATACCCTTGTGGTTTGATGGGCTGGTCCAGTTGCTCATGATTCCTCTTTGATATTCCTATCTTTTCTTATACACAGTTGTGCTAATTCTATCTCATTCAAATGTCAGTATCTCATGGAAGGATCAAATATTGCAAAGAAAAAGATTATGACTTGTATATATGAATAGTTTTAAAATAGGTCACAACTTGATCATAAGTATGTAGGACTGCATATAAAATTTGTTCACATACCTTTTTTTTTTACAATTGATAGTCTTGTGTGTCTATATACTGCCGACGCACGTTCTCAATTCACCAAGGTATATTGTCTTTACAAAAAGATTCTCATATAGAGACTCATTTATGATCCAAGATCGTCAATATACATGAATCAAAAACAACAGTAATTGAACCAATACATATAATCAACATACATGTTATATCTCCACATGCGCAAGTACATCATTCATATGTTAGTATGTTTACGAATCACACCACTCCTACCAATGCTAGTGCATCATACAAGCAACAATCAAGTAATGTTATGTCGTACATAAACTTTGAAGTCTCTGACTATCACTCCACTCTTGGTTAGTCAAAGTCAAAAACATAAAAAAAAATTCATACCTCTCTACTTTGTTTAACCTTAATGTCGAAAACAACCCTTCTGCCAAGAATATCGTTTACTTCAACACCCAGTTGTTCATAACAAAACTTCCTGTGGCTAGAATTCATAAAATTTCTCACCTCATTAGTATCTTATGGATTCATCAATTCACTCTATTTACCTTATCTAGTAAAAGCATGCATCTAACTCATTTACTTCTTACAATCTTCTATCTTATGCAAATCTTTTCACATTCAAAGATATTTACTGATAGAAGGAAAGCAATTATGATCATTTTGTCAATATGCCTACTTGCATGAGACATCAGAATATTTACCTTTATGATGAATAACAAGCATCCCATACTACCTGTTATCATCATTAGTAAATGCAAACACTAATAATAAAAAAGAAAGAAAAGTCTCAGTAATTAGAAAATGCAAACCAGTTACATTTAGGCAGATTCCTTTTGATTAATAGAATGAAAGATAAAAAGATCAATAGGATCTCATTACTGATTCAAATAGTTACTTTTACAAATGCAACAAGAGTGCACTCAAGAGAAGTGCATTATATCAAGTCATACATTGATCCATGCAATGATACACATCCTAGTTTCAGAATTTCATAAGGAAAATATAACATTTAATCAAGCTTCAGTTGCCATAACTAAATGGTCTTCCGCAAGCTGAAGGTCAAAGCATGGTTAAGGTGCTTTTCCCACCCAACCATGAAGCATAACACTTCCTCGGGGTTCTTCCTAACTCAAAGAACACTCGACCCTGCATGAGGCACCTAGAAACCAATAATAATAGGGCAGGGGGGAAACTCTTGATGCATGCCTGATGCCTTATACGCACTCTTATACTAGAATGAACATATTTCTTGCATACAGGATGTGGCAGAGAAACATATATATATATAAATAGATTCTAGGCATTCATTATCCGTCTATTTCAACGGTACAGCTCGCTTTGGCCAAAGCATATATAGAAGAAAATTTGGTTGATCTTGGAAAAGAAGATCACCTTCTTTGTTAATCCACATTCGACTTCCTGTCCCAGAAGGTAAGCTTACAAATTTATCACACACCACACTTTCAAGTAAGGAGATAAAGGTACATTCATAACATAAAATGTATATCGATAACATGTATTCCATGAATTATCCATAAAGGCTCAAGAAATTTCATATAATACTGTCAATGTACATACACCAATAAGGGTGTTACAAATAATCTATTTCAATGATACAATAAACAAGAATACATAACCTTTGGTGCCTAACTCACCCAGGGTATGAATACATAATTTACCTATAGTGCCTCACTCGCACAAATATGGAACATGTCTTGTACACAATGTACATTACTCATTCAAGTTTTCATAAAATGAATTATGATAAGTGGATCTCACTCACAAGTGCATTGCTCACACACAAGGTGATATATGCATAAATTATAGTAGTGCATTCATAATGATCATTACTCGATCTACTAAACACAATGAGTATGAAAAGTATATCCCACACACAAATGCAAAATGAAATAATTACTCAAGTGTTTTATCCACACAAAGAAATCAAGAACTTGCTCTAGTGCATCACTCACACAAGAACAACAATAATATGAAATATGCATTACTCGCATTAGTATAAGAATAGTGTATATTTCACATTTAAGTATACATATAAATATAATTATGGAAACAAATATTCTATGCTATGAATGCAATCATCCATATAGATGTGTCATTTACGAAGCACAATAAGTGCATCATTTCACAAGCTTACACGATTCAATCACATCAATCACTTCTTACTTTGTCTGATAGATAAATGAAGTTATTTATCATTTCAATTTCTATCATAAGTTACCAATGAAGATTCTCAAGACCTCAAAACCTTGCACTTTCTAAAGATCTTGTGGATTCTATCAGATCCAATTTCTGTAGGAATAAGATGTTGCTTAACAATCAACTTGTCTTTAAAACTTCCATCTTAAGTTTCCCTTTCCTCAAGAAGGCTCAACTAATATTTATCCATCATCAACAACTTTATTTACTACCCAAGGGTTCTTCCTTCTTCCTCTCATTGGAAAGTTCTCCTTTTATTCTTCCCCTTGTATCTTACCAACTCATTCATCCTTTAAGTCATCACAAAGATCTCTCTTCACAATATACTTCTCTTATGAACTCACTTTTACTGCCACCTCATCATTCATAGGTTGTCACCTTATCTGATCCCTATCGGTTCAAGTATATCTATTCATCTTACTTCATCATTCACCCTTTTTAATTCTCCATTCCATCACTCTCACAAAGTATCTTATGAAAACACACTTAAGGCAGAGGGGTCTTACACCTCTAGAGTTCTCTCAATGATCGAACTGTGCTGAAAATTCTAATCAATTCAAACTAACCATCCAAGAATCACCAACTCATCAAAATAATCTTCACCCACAACTAGGGTTCTTTATTTACTTCAACAAGTTCATATACTATACAACATAAGCACAGTAGACTCGAGGTCCGAGTGTTGAACCTGAGTGCTTTGATACCAAATGTAACGCTTGATAAACTTACACCTTCCACAATACATAATTTACATTGATCATTGCACTTCACAAGAACATAAAAGAGATAACATGCATAATATTTATAACCATGTGCACTTAAAGGCAAGTTCATTAGAGATACTCAATACATATAAATTAATTCATTACCATTTCAAAGCAACTACATACATTAATGAATTAATATGTATATCAACACAAGGTCCTACCTTTACCACATCAACCAAAAAGGCTTAGTTACCTAAGAAACATAAATTTAAATACTGAAAGCAAATTAGGGGAAACAACAATATCATCAATACATCCACAAACGCACCATTACACAATAATTTCCTGAGTGGAAAACCCTTGTAGGGGTGAAAAACCACTTGCAAAAGTGTCGCACTAGCTTAATGAAATGTCTCACTGGCAAAGCCTTACTGGCTACAAAGTTTCAATGGTTACAAGATGCCTCATCGACAATGACCATTCATTACATATTTCAATACCACAAGGAACCTATTGCAGTTCCTTTACAAGTTACATATATCTACAAGTAGCATTTTCATGTTTCCCCAATGCAACATCCTTGCATAAGAAGTTAGGGTATTGTCTACACTATCATAAATCGCTCCCAAGTATTGCTAATAAGACAACTTTACCTCTATTGACTTCTCAAATATCACAAAAGTATACTATTAGATCAATCACATAAGGCTTATGAAAATAATCCTAGCACTGCTAAACGCACACATGCCTATGCAATTATAACCAGATTATTTACCTTTAAACTCATTATTTTGTAGAGAGTTTAACAATGAGCTAGAATAAACATATATAAGCTAGTGAAAGAATATGAATATATATTCTTATATGAACACTTAGTTTCTTCTCACAAGAATGACACGTGTTGCAAAAAGATGATAACAAGAAACTATCATGGGTTATCAACATCTTACCTTCATCACATTACCAACTATAGTTATTAAGTAAATGGAGAGAAAGAAAAGAAACCATTGATCTCAAATGACAGCGGAACGTTATTAATAACATATAAGGAAAGGTAGGTAATTACTATCCAAAGATATAATTAGAGTTAAATATTAAGCATTGATTTTAATATTTAAAAGAAAACTAGTTTATGTTAGGGAAAAAGCCTTACATCATATTATATTTTGGATTTACAAAGCAACACAAGGAATACAACTTATCATACCATTTTGTTCAATGAATGAAAAGAGTAGATAAAAGAGTAGATAATGCATAATTCTTACAATTTGCACAAGGTTCAATAATTCAAGCATTCTTTCAGAAAAGAATTATATTTGTAAGGATCGCTATTTGATTGCATAGAAAGTACTCATGAGAAGACAAATTTTTTTCACATAAGGTCTAACATTTCTCCATAAACTCATTTAAGTCATTCCTCTACTCAACGACGGATAAAAGAAAATAAATGTATATGTGCACTTCTCTAGTTGCTCACAGGTATCCAATACTCAATTTTAGTGATTTAAACTAAAAATAATAGATTTGTATAGATTTGAAAGAAATACTCTCCAATCAGAAACATGTGTATATATATACTTTTAGGTAGCAAAGCTTGTCCGTTCTCATGTTTGTAAAAAAAAAATCAATCTAGTACAGAAAAATTATCAATTTAAAACAGAAGTAATTATCATACCAAGTCAGGTTTTAATATCTATTCCTTTTTACATATATATTTATGTATATATATATATATATCTATATATTTTTATATACATTTATATAATTATTTATCTGGATAACAGAAAAATTACATTCCCAGCTGAGATAATTCCATTTCAACTACTCGTTCCAATTGCAACTACAAGCATACTTACTTTCAACTTTATTTTAATGGAGTTAGATATTTATTTAAATTCGATTGGTTGAATGTGTATATATATATACTTTTATAAAAATTGAATATACACCCAGGTATGCATTTCACAGTAGGTTTCATTTTATATTTCAAAAATATATACACAACATACGCCTGTATATATGCATGTAGATGTAATTTTATTGCATTTAATAAGTAATACACACCTTTTTAAGCATCTAAAGGGAACAAAAATTTACAAAGCAAGATTTGTTTGTGAGAGCGCTGCCCCTCCTCATGGGGGTGCGCTGCCTGTGGTGGGCAGCGCCCACTCCACAGGCTACAGCTTGTGGAGGGGCGACTGCCTCCACAAGTAGCCATCTCCCTGTGGGATGCGTTGGCTAGGGGGGAAAAGTTATAAAGCCTTCCCTTCTCTACAATATAGCCCATTCAGCCATAAACCGGTGTTTTAGCAAGATTCGACTCAGGTGTTTTCAATACTCAGCCACACATATATATAAATAATATTATATATTTACAGGAATGCATAAACGGTTATGTATATAAGTAAATACATAATATTGCTGAAATCTGAAGCCTTAAATTTAGTTTATAAAAAAGGAAATTTATAATATTAGAAATAGCATTCCATCAATTTATTGGGGATAAATTTGTATTCTGGAAATAAAATAAAAAGAATTCAATTTACAGTAGCAGAGTACACACACACACACACACACACACACACACACACACACACACACATATATATATAACATGGATTTGTACAACCATAATGTCGAATTTCGCAAAACAATTTAAACCTTGCACACTATTGTACAATTTTGCAAATTCTATATAGAAAAGGTTTCAAAAGCAGAGTAAATCTTTCCACATGCAATCATTAATTCTCACATATAAAACTAAAAAGCTTGGAAAAGAATTCGAGAACCTGGAATTTTCTTTTAGATGAATTCCCTCTTCTTACTGTTGTCCCTTTTTCTCCCTCCGTCCTTGTTTCGTTGTGTTGTACATAAAACTACTTTGGAGCCCATTTTCAGCTATATTTTGCAAAGAAGAAAATAATATTTTTATGAAAGCTATTGTGTGTTTCCGTTGATGATTTTCCTCCTTTTTAAAGTTTTCTTTTCAGTTTTGAAAAACCTAGTCTTTAAAATAGAATAAAAATAAAATTTATTTTTACACATCATATTTATCCTCCTCAAATAATTGAAGAATTACCTTTTTTAATTGCAACTGAAAAGTAATTATTCTCAATAATTAATTACGGAAATACCATTTAATTGCATACAAAATAATTATCAACTACAAATAAAATAATTATCCTAATTAATAAGAATTATCAATTAATTACAAAATAAAATCTTTAATTAAAATATAATTAATTCGTTTATTTCTTTGCACTTTTATTTCACCACAATTATTTTAATTAAACATTGTAAAATACGAATAATAAAAATAGGGGTTGTGACAGATGGTGGCTTGGGATTGCGTAGAGTGGATTGGAATGGACAAGAGTTGGCTGCTAAGTTGTATTGGAGGTGGTGTTCACATCAACATCAGACCTGGGCTAAGATCCTTACCTTCAAGTATCTTGGGGAGGTGGATGGTGTTGAGGTTCCTCGCTTTAGTCTTTTGGGAAGAGGCTCTATGATTTGGGAAAAACTCAAGAGGGGAGTTCCACTGGTTAAACAAGGCCTGTTCTAGATCTGCAATAGAGGTTCTGATGCTCTCTTCTGGCTTGATTCTTGAGATGGCTTCCCACCTATCCTCTCCTCACATCCTCACTTGGGGAACTTAAGTAGGATTTTTGTTCAAGCTGGATGGAGCAGAGTGATGGATTTCAAAGCCCCTCAGGTATTGGGGCAGACTGTCATTTATTAGTGGAAGGATATGCAGGAGTGGCCTTTGGATGGATCTTTGGAGGATACGAGGGAGTTGTCCTCCATTTTAGCTGATGGAGTGTGTTGTTCACTTCCGGAGAGGGATGTGCTGGCTTGGGGCCTAGATCCTAAAGGGAAGTACTCTGTTGCTTCAGGGTATCGTGCTTTGGATAGACAGGCTTTAGGTAGTGTTGAGGTTCCTTGGTGGTAAAACATTTGGAATAAATTCTCCTGGCCAAAATGCAATTTTTTCTCTTGACTAGTGGTGTATGGTAGGTGCTTGACTTGGGAAAACCTCTGCAATCAAGGTTTCCAAGGTCCCTCTTTATGCTTCCTTTGTCTCAAGGATGTTGAGACTGCTTCTCACCTTTTATTTCTGTGCCCCTTTGCTAGGACTATTTGGCACTTCTGGCGGGGGGCTTGGAATATGCAATGTCGGCATCCTTCTTCTCTTGGTGAAATCTGGTAGAATATTGGGCCTACTACGACAAATATTTCATTTTTGCATACTGGCTGGCCTATTGGCCCTAGTCTAATTATTTGGCATATTTGGTTGGAGCGCAACCGAAGGATCTTTATGGATAGGAAGTTACTGGCGGGCCAAGTTTGGGCTCGCATTCTCGGGGCTTTACAAGAGATGTTACATGCTAAATGTGATTTGTCAGTACCAGTTGACCCTGGGGATACTAGAGTAATTCAGAAGTTGGGGATTTCTGTTGGTATTACTGGAAGGCCCAAGGTCAAGCGGGGCTGGTGCTCTAGAGGGAAGGTCTTCAGAGGAGGACATTGGATGCTTCCTCCCACTAGGGTTTTGAAAATCAACATTGATGGGTCTTCGAGAGGTAATCCTAGGCACGCTGGTATTGGTGGGGTGGGCAGAGATAGTTCTGGGGTGGTTGTGTTCTTTTTCTCAGAGTATAAGAGGCAACACTCTAATAACCTCATGGAGGCCTTGGCAATTATTTCGGCCTTGAAGAGGGCATACGCTCTCGGCTGGAAATAGATTATATGTGAATCTGATTCTGAGGTGGTGGTAGACTTGATAAATAGATGACATTTTGATGCTGTTAGTTGGTAATTGGCAGTGGTGGCAAAACAAATTTTCAGCCTTGGAGATTTACTAGATTCAGTCACTTTTTCCCATATCCCTCGAGAATGGAACAAGGTGGCTGATGGGCTGGAAAAATGGGCATCTGAGAAGAATGGGACGTGGTTGGTGGATGATTGAGATAGTTTACTGAGGGACCTTGCCCAGGATTTGGAGGGTTGGGTTACTGAGGATGTGAAATGTTGCATTAATGATTCTTGATCTCTTGCTTGTTGTCTTGTGGCCCTTTCGGGTTTTTCTTTTGCTTAATGCTCTGTACCTCTCTTGTTGATTAATAAAAGTATTTACCCCTCTTTTTATTTAAAAAAATATTTTATTTATTATAATTTATATTATCATAAATCTACTAACTACTCTTTATGGTATAAAGAATCAATATAAGAATATTATTCTAAACTTCTTTACATAAATACATCCATAGGTTGTAATATAATTTTTTAAAATGATCTTTAGTAAAAAATAAAAAAATATTAGTATGGAAAGTAGTTAGTGATAGATAATTAGATTAATTCTATATCATTAAAATTTAGTCTTATTGTCATGTATTTTTTCATTTCAATAAAATATTTAAAAATATCTAAAGGGAACACGCTCTAAAGCCTTGTAAAGCTTAAATCATAGAAGAATTGTACCTTATTTTGTCAATTGACCCAAATATCTTAACATGTTCCTTGAATTTACATGTTCAATGTGTGTCCTTTAGGATCACAAGGAATAATTTGGAGAACCAATAAAGCACATAATAAATAGTATGAGCTCTAAGGTTTAAGATAAAATGTAGCAAGTTTTATTTTCTATGTTTCTCATGAAACATATATTTCTTCAAATTGACATCAAATACCCAATGATAGGAAGTAGAGAGATATTGAAGCCACCATCACCATTCAAATAACTTATGCTTGATCATTAATGTTATTTTTCACTATTTAAATACTTTGAAACCTTTAAAATTAGACATATATAAGATAGAATATCATGTTGAAAACCATCCATTAATTTGTGATGTAGGAGCATTTAAGGGTGTAAAAGCAAGTTTGCATCGCCCAAAAATATTTTCTTTTGTATTATTTGTTTGTAGCTTTTCATCTTCATTCTAGTCATTAGGTAAATTACCACATTTATACATTTTTGTATTTGTTTGTAGAAGAAAAAAGGGTTTTTGGTAGTGATAAGCAACCTAAAATGTTACAACCTTTGTATCTGAGCACTAGTTCAAATTTGGATTCAAAGGACTTGTTTACAACCAAAAAGAAGAACAAGCCTCCAAGAAGCCTTGTTTCTGAAGAAGGGTTTGTGTCATCTGAGGAGGTTGAAGAATAAATATTTTTGGAGAAAGAAGAGGAGTTACTTCTAAAAGGAAAGAATGAGAGCAAGGATTTACAAGAAGCCTTGTAAAGAGTTAAAGAGTTAGAAGAACAACTTAAGGGATACCGGTAGAGGGAGGAATGATTAGACATCAAAATTGAGGAGCTAGAAAAAAGGTTGCATGCCTTTGATCAACAAGGATTAGGATTGGACAAGCTGGCACAATTTGCCATTTTTGAAGTTAATAACAAGAATCCACATCCTATAAATTAGATTGCAACCTCGAGAATGCCTAAAAGCCCTTCTGTAGTGACCCTTGGAATTGAATTATGGAATAAGATAAGGGAATTCTCCCAAAAACATAACGATCGAGAGAAAGAAAAATTTGAATTGATAACAACACATATCAGCGAAGTTGACATAAAAGATACAAAAATTAAGAAGCTAAAGGTAAGAGTTGGTTGATAAAATAGTACAAATTTTAAAGTGTAGACACCCTGTCAGGGTTTATACCCTCTACTTGCAAGAATTTTTTTTAAGTTTTCAATTGAGTCAAATAATTAGTGATCTTCTAGTCTCTTTATCCTTACCTACTTTGTTCTTGGAAACATATAATAAATCAACCCCAGATATGTAGGATCGATTATGTGAATTTGGATAATCTGGCTATCCCTCATGACTCTGCATGGAATCCACTCATATTTATCAGAGATGTTCAGATTAAAGCACTGGCTTTATTTATAAGGAATGAGCATCAAAGATGACAAGTACAAAGGGATTATCAGGAAAGGGAAAATTCATTTCCCCTCCTAATTAGAATAGAAGTTGAAAATCCTCATGAGGTGGTGGATGAATGGATCAGATTGATAGAACAAAGAAGGACAAGGGAGAAGATTCTAGAATGTAGAGAACAAGATTACAAAAGGTTTCAGGATATTACAATAGGGATTGGAAAAGAGGCACTTGATTTCTCCCAGGACAGATGGAGGGAATTGACTCTAGAGTTGCAAAGAAAAGAACTCCACTTAGTCTTTAACTCTTGCAATAGTAAAAGAGCCCATAAGTATATATCATCCTCCCTTGAAAATGACATCACTTGGCTCCCCTTGATATTCCATCCTCCTCTTCTCCTATTCCCAATTCCACAATAGACTAAACGAAGAAAAGAGATCAATGTAGCAGAAGACACTAGATGGGAGAAGATATAAGAGCAAAGGATTTTACCTCAAGCAGGAAGCAGGGATTACTAATACAATGAACTACAGGGAGGTCACACTTCAATACAACTTGAGGCCCTAAGTTGCTTGAGGATAAGAAATAAGTTAAGTTGGAGGGGAATGATGGGCCATAATAATGTCCTATTTGCTTGCTATATAGTTACATACTTTTGTCTTATTTTCTGCTAAAACCTGAAAGACATTACCAATATTTTTATATACTTTAAGCATTTGAAGTTGGTATATGCTATATTAATAAGTGTGTGTATGAGCTATAAATGTTTTTGAGTTTAGTAGAATTTCTATTTGATTATAGTTGTTAACAATTAATATGCCTTGAAGAAATAAGGACTAATCCTTGCAACAAGGAACCTATCAACCCACAACAAAAGGCTTCTCAACCTACAGTAGAAGGATGATAATTTGATGTAGAGGAGTTAATATTCTACAAAATGATCACTTTCAAAAGAAGAAGGAGGCGGCCATTTAAGGACAAGATCATGGATGACCAAGTGTCACTCCTATCATTTAATAAGTCACGAAGGAGAAAGAAGTTTGTTCCAACGAGGAATAAGATTTATACCATGAATTGCTTTGTATGGGCACACTTTTGGTTATAACGGTTAATCTTGATTAAGTGCAAAGTCCTTATTCAACTTCTATACTTTTGTATTAAAAAACTTAATCCCCTTCCTATATCTATGGGAGAGTTTACATTTGCTTCTTAAGTTTGTTTATAGTTAAATAGACTCTCACAGACCCTATATAGTGGGTACCTTGTCAAAAAGGACATCTAGATCTTGCATGCATTGGATTGAATAAGATCTCCTGTTAGATTCTATTTAACAGTTTTGTGTATGATTGGAATGCAATAAAGAGAAGATATTTCGGTAGCATGTTTTCTCGAGTGAGTAATTGAAGAAGATTTTGTGGATACAACAACTCAAGCAAGGGCCACTTGAGGTACTATAGGGGTCACAATAGTTTAATTGATAAATTAGATTGTGCATTGCAAGTTTAATCGGTAGTTTTCAGTTTATGCTATTATGAATGATGTGTTGTAATTTATGAATTAGAAATCTTTAGTTGATACTCTGTTCAATAATTTGGGGAGGTTAGTTAGATTAAAACATGCTACAACATAACAATTATTGAGTTACATTCACAAGCATAACAATTAATGATTTATTGTCATAAGCATTAAACAACCATAACAATTAAGTAGTTAGTTGTATCCGCTTACTCTATTTTGGAAATAGAATTCAATTTCGATTAGAAGCTTTTGATGCATTCATCTGTGCTCAATTTATCTATACTCAACCGATGTAGGACATTTAGAATTCTTAAATGCATATATGTTGGGCCAACATCATCTAAAGTCTACGACTCCCTGTTGATAATTCAATGAAGCCCTCTCTCGAATGATGAACTGCTTAGTTTAGGGATCTTCAGGTCCATTAAGCTGTGTGCATGATCATCTGCACTAGTTAATTAGACATTAGGGGAAATTCTACATGTTTCATTGTGTGTGCTCTCCATTGTCAAGTGTTTTACTTTCGCTTCAATTTTATTAGCATATTTTTGTGTTTGGTCATTTGAATATGTTAATTAATTGTTCAATAGCAATTAATTTCATAAACATGGGGAGAGTTAATAATTGATAAATTGGTGAGAGAGTTGAGGCATAACTTTAACTCTTTAAAAATGATTTTTGGTAGCTCACTTTGCATTTAAAGCCCTAGGCCTAACAAATGCCTTAAATGGATCTTTGAATGTGTAAACTAGAGCTTACTCTAGCTTTTACAAATTATAGGGTTTTTTAAGCAATTAAGAAATAAAAAATTAAATAATTAAATAAAAGAAGTATGATATTTTTAAGGGTATAATTAGAGCTTTGGATTAACATCTATTTGAGCCAATGTTTTGTGGCTAACACAAAGACTTTATAAGTCAATGCTTTACATTGGAGGGATGAACATCTTATTTTCACTTAATTCCCAACTAGAGAAGAAGTAGAAAGTTAATTGGTAGATAAGTAAATGATCAATGTTTTAGTGTTTTGGACTTTTCTCTTATGCGGTTTGGATTAAAGCGCAACACAACTTTCTTGTGCAATAAACACTACTTTGTTATGTTCACAAGTCTTTTAAAAGTATTATGCAATAAAGTTTTCATTGTAGGATCAACTTTGGTTGTTTTGTAAGGTCAAATTAACCAAATGTTGTGATTGTTTCAAAATTCATTTGAAAATGAAATATTGATCTAATTTATTCTTTAGTCATTTCTCTCTAATATCCAATAAACTCAATGCATGATAGGATATCAAATTATTTTGACCTCATACAGAATGCCAATCTTGAGCCATAGAAAACACAATCTTTATTACGCCAAGGCGTATCATATTTAGAAATAGCCAACCCAATTTTCACTATCAACGATTAATAGGTAACTGCTATATAGTTAAATGAATCTCAGCCGTTCATCATTTTTCGCGATTTTTTTGTCGCTTTTTCAGTGATTTCGCCTGTGCTCTCCAAAAAAATTAAAAGTTTTTTTGTTGCTGTGCAGGCCTGTGCAGGCAGTACCTACGCATGTACTGTGCAACTGTTCATAAATTTCCCAAAAATTTTGGTTGTTTTCACCATCTTTTACTGCTTTCCTCGCTGTTAACAAAAATTGCTGTCTTCATTGCTTGGAAATTCGTGTCAACACTTGAAGATCTTCTAAGAAAAGAAAAACTGTAAACCCTTAAAAGAAAACCCTTACAGACTGGAATTAGCTAATCGGTAAGTTAATTAAATCATGTTTTCTTATTTCTGTATTTTTCTTAATATTATATACTAATTTAAGATTATTAATATAATATTAAGAATAATATATTAATAATAATATAATAATGATAATATAATCATAATAGTTTAATAATACAATAATTTAAAACTATTATTAATAATATAATATTAAGGATAATTATATTCTATTAAATATAACATTCAAAAACAATATTAATATATATAATAGTGAGAATAATTTAATATTAAGAATAATATGATATTGTAATAATTAGAATAATATAATAATAATATCAAAATTATTTATATATATATATCATTTTTTAATAATATTTATAAAAAAGTTGAGAGATATCTTTGTGGAGGCCTATTTTTAATCAATTTGTCACATCAAAGTGCATAGGCGCCTCAAGATGGATATCTAAAATTATAAATTATAAAATTATAAAGAGCATCATGTGCTTTCATTGTAGAAAAAATAATAAATAATATAATAATTTAAATATTAATAATATATTACTATTATTATTAATAATATATAAACAAAAATAACAATATAATAGTAAATATATAACAAAAAATACTAGTATAATATTATTATATAATAAATATACAGAAAAATAATATAATTTGTGGCCTCTCATGATGAACTTGTGAGGTTAAATATCCCCACTTATACCGATATAGTATAAATATAATATAATTTAAGAGAACTATATATTACACTATACTTTAATATTTACATTATATAATATGATTTCAATATATTCAATAAATTTTAATATAATCTAATCTAATATCTGACTCAATTATTAATAATATAATAATCATAATGTAACATAATGAAACTTTATATACTAATTATTTAAAAATATAACAATAAATACATTAATAATAATAATAATACTAATAATATTAATAATTTTTTTCTTAATTGACCTTCCACACCTCTTCGGCGTACCCATTGCACAACAAGGTGCGATCGCTAGTTGTATTATTTATCAAGGCCGACTACTAAGAGAGAGGTTACACCATTTGAAACCATAAAACTACATAAATTTTGAAAGTTTTTTCCATTTAAATTTACAATTGAATGTAATTTAATTTAACATAAACTCTTTAAAGAAATTATTTATAACAACACTTAGGACATGAAACAATAATGAAAAAATACTATGTTATTAACATAAACATATTCTATAAATAAAAATGTAACACTACATTCTTACTATTTTTTCATCCAATTTCATTTTCCAATATAAAACAACATTTGAAGACTAATTTTTTTGAACTTGAAGGTCACATTTAAAATGAAAATAATCGCTAGCATTCACATTGACCATCTATAAACCCGTACCAAGTAACCCCAAGAGTTCCAAATCCCCGTCATTCAACACACAATGAAACCCCAACATTCAAAAACCCTAATTCCTCGTCCCTCGTTTTTTAACCGCGACATCAAAATATTCACACGCTCTGAGCTAGACGACAAGGCCCGAATGGTTTCAAGGTCTCTCTTTTAGGACTAGGGTTTCAAGGTGCTTTTTAGCGCTAGGGTTTGGCGGGTTTTTGGGATTCCCCAGCCATTTTATACTACTAGGGTTTCTAGACTTTTTTCCTCTGAAAGTAGGGTTTTTGGCTTCTTTGTCTGCAAAATCATGGCGGAAAGAGGCGGATTCGGACGTGGATTTGGGCGCGGCGAAAGGGGCCGCGGCGACAGAGGGCGAGGTGATCGTCGTGGCGGCCGTAGACCGCGACGAGACGAGGAAGAAAAATGGGTGCCAGTCACTAAACTAGGCCGCCTCGTAAAGGAGGGAAAAATACGTTCTCTTGAACAGATCTACCTGTTTTCGCTCCCCGTGAAGGAGCATCAGATAGTGGAAGCAATGCTTGGTCCCCAGCTGAAGGACGAGGTCATGAAAATTACACCCGTGCAGAAGCAAACGAGGGCAGGGCAGAGAACGCGATTCAAGGCCTTTGTTGTTGTTGGTGACTGTAATGGCCATGTAGGCCTGGGCGTCAAATGCAGCAAGGAGGTCGCTACGGCGATTCGCGGGGCTTTGATTCTGGCCAAGCTGTCTATCATTCCCGTAAGGAGGGGTTATTGGGGAAACAAGATTGGGAAGCCCCATACAGTGCCGGTTAAGGTGACGGGTAAATGTGGTTCTGTTACGGTGAGAATGGTGCCGGCTCCACGAGGTGCTGGTATTGTGGCGGCGCGCGTGCCCAAGAAGGTTCTACAGTTTGCTGGTATTGAAGATGTTTTTACTTCTTCTCGCGGTTCGACTAAAACGCTGGGGAATTTTGTCAAGGTGAAGTTTCTTTCTCGTTTGTTCATTTCAACCAAAGTGTTTTTAGATAAATGTGTAGCAGCTTTGGGTAATCCACCAATCGGGGTTATCTATTCTATTAATTCCACGACCAAGGCCTAAATGTGACTGTTGACCTTGCCTTTCAAGTAATTCTTTTTGTGATGGTTATCCCTCCAAAGTTGCCCTCAAGATACGTTTTATTTTTAAAAAATTAGCATTCTTATAAGGTTGTTGACTGTTTATCCAAAATCTCATCGTTCGTGTGATACCGTCTTCCTAAATGTTTCGTTGTATTTTACGGTAAAAATGGCTAATTATGACTATGATAGTCAGGGCATATACACCATTTATTTTTTCCTTCACCTGGCTTTGTCTGTCTGGAATTCACCATAACTACAATATTGGAAGGGGTAGTTTTCTGAAGTAGACGATGTTACTCTAATAATGTACCATTTGAAGTCGTGCTTGTTACTTATAGGGAACCTGGCTTGCCAATCATTATCTAAAAGTATTTTCTAGCTAAAGAGTAAATTAGGAAAGCTCTTATATTGGATGTGGTAGTTTTCTATAATAGTCATTTTTACTCTTTCAATATACCATTTAAAATCTTATTTGCTACTTCTAGAGAATCTGGATATCCAACCATTAGTTATAGGCATTTTCTAAATAAAGATTAAATTGAAAAATCATCAATTGATTAAAATGGGTAAGCCTTACTTTCCCGTGTAGCCCACAAATAGATTATTCTAAATAAGAGTAATTGAAAAGTGATTAGTTGATTAAATATCTTTTCCTAACCTTTGCTTCTGTCACCTCAAGTTAAAAGGGCTTGCAGTGCTATAAATGCACAAAAAAAAATATATTCCTTTAGAGACATAAACGTGGGGCATATAGAAAAGGAGACTAACTCTGGAACATCCCCTGTGTATAGTCTCTCTGAACTTTTCTGCTATGGTTCTTAAGAATGGGGCCATGGATTAGTTGACTGGCGACTTAAGTGAACTGGTTCTTGCCATCCTGGAATGCTTTTAGCAGGTTGTGTTTATTGGATAAATGAGCTTGTTCATTATAGGAGGCTGGGCTGCTCCCATGTTCTACTCCATACTCAATTGACCATACTCTTGATTGTAGCTGGAAATAAAACTGTAAGCAGATAAGTCAACCCACATATCATAGCATAAATCCTAGTTCTGAATAAAATCAACTCAAACCTAATCTGGCGTTTATATGCAAGTTTATAAATTCATATATTCAAATGGCATGAAGGCAAGTAATATTCTACAGGTAATGCAAGCAATATGCGGTAATAATTTTAAACCAAAACTCATTTATCAATGTTTTACAAATTAGCTGTATTAACGGTTCCAAGTCTGGGTTTGCCATTCTTGGATTTGTCCTTCCAAAATAAATTATAGTAAACCTTTGTTAATGGGTTAATTGAGAAAAAAGCTAGTTGTAAAAAGGGTGCATGGGATGAGTTCTGAGACTGAGAATCTTGAGATAAATTTTGATGTTGCAGCCAGAGCGAATTTCGGCCTTATACTTTTTATTTTGTAAATAAAGCAACAAAGCTGAAACATTAGCAGATTTGAATGTGATCGAATTGGCAGTTGGCAGTTGCATCTGGTTACAAGCATTTTGAGTTTGAAGATGATTCCTAACTGATAGCCAGTGACTTAAAGAAGAATTCATTGCAGGGCTGGAAATTTAATAGCATTACTTGGGGAACTCTTCCCAAAGAGAATTTCAAAATCCTGGAGTTAAGTCATTGTCTTGCGCGAAGGAAATACGGTGGATAGATGGTGAATAGAGGAGTGGAGCAGCTTCCTGTCTTGTTGAAGATCAGCGACCTTTTGGAAGAGGGGGACTGGTCCTGTGGTTAGAGATAAATCCTTAGGACGATTTTCTTATTCCAGAATTTAGATCACCATCCGATGGTTAAATCACTATCATGCTTTAACTCGGAGTCAAGTTGGTGACACTTCACTTGTGTAGCAATTGTTTTCCAGTCTCATTAGTGTCAACCTGGCTCCTTTAGTGGCATGCTTTTTTGTTTGTAGTAAGTTCTTTTTTAATGGGCAGATGCTGCTGGTTTAAAGGGGGTGTGTGGCTTATAATAAAGGGAAGATTCAAGTGGGATGCTCCATATACATGCATGGTCTCTGACTGTGCATTGGGAACATATTCTGTGATCGTAATATTCAACCCTTGTCTTGATTAAAATAATTATTGGCCCTGATGGGCTGCTCAGTTTAGGGGTTCGGCATACCTATATCTTAATCATAGAGGGATTTGTAAATGAAGGAGTGAAAAGAGTTTTAAACAAGGATGTCCAGGAGTGAATTTTAGGCCGTTTGATCCCTACTGTTGATCAGTTTGTGTTTGAGATAGTATGGAGGAAGATTGTGGAATTGATGTGGCTGCTCTTAGAACATCTTAAGGTTTTCATAGAGGCTTTAGCTTTAAAAAAAAAGCTGATTTTGCACTGTATTGCCAAGATTTAGCACTTGCTATGGAAAATACAGAAGTAGTCATTAGGGAGGGGTGATTGGAGATGTTATCTGTGTATCACCTCCCTACAATTGTGAAGAGTAGAATTTCAATGGCTGTTAGGAGGCAAGAGGAACCGAGTATCTTGGTTTGCACTAAGGAGGATGTTGCCTTGGGGTCTGAATAATTTTTGCTTTGTTTGCGTGCTCGAGGTGGTAGTTGTTTTTGGGTCTTGTTTTTAGTTGTCTTTTGTCAAGCTCACTTAATTGAATTATGTATAATCATACAGCAATAAAGAAGACTAAGAAAAAGTTTGACTTCAAAGAAATAGCTGATGAAGGTATGTTAGAATAAATAAGCTGATTTCAGAAATTTGAATTGACTTGGTCTTCACTGAGGAAGGCGACACTGAAGCTGAGGCAGCATAAGGCTAAAAATCTGCTGCAACTTCTTTGTCCTTCCACTGAGTAGATTGTCTAGAAAAGCTATGATTCTTAGCATCAGAGGAAGACTTTGGAATTGGACAAGCATTCATCAAATGCCCATGCGTGAAGCATGATTTGCACCTGAATGTTCAATTCCTTAATAATCTGAAGGTTGATTCCATATTCTTCTGTCAATCCTTAACCAATCTGCATACCAGGATTCAAGAAAAGGTTAGAGGAGAGTGGACCTGATTTTCTCAGGGATATAAATCAATGTCCGTAAGAAACCGTTGATCGAGGCAAGGCAAGATTACCCCAAAAGTGGAGAGAAAGGTTAGGTACTCTAACCCAAAGTTGGATGGCAGGAAAATCTAATGCGAGGTGATTGAATGCTCTCCAGTTGTTTGTGTTCAGCGTTAAGGTTTTTACTCATTCTTACAATGCTTTTTTTCATTGAACATCTCATGTTTTTGCATGTTATTGAAAATATACAAATTTACAGTCTCTCAGGCAGGGACAATTTTTAGTAGTGGGGCTTGTAACCAGAACAAATGTAAGAAGCTTGATGTAATATTGCCATGTAGCATCTCGACCACTTTTTTGTTCTTTAGTTTTGTAATATTTCTTGATTTGTGCCAAAATAAAAGATTTTTTGTATGATTAATCACATACCATGCAAATCTGCAAACAGAAAATCAACTGAGAATGTACAATATCCACATATTTAGCTTACCAATCTAATAACCGTAGTTGTCTGTACTGAAGTGGCTGTATTAAGAGTAACAGGTGACTACTTTCAATTGAGTCAATGATGTCACTCTTATGTCATTGACAACGACAACCTGTTAGATGTAAAGATGGAGATGATAGACTATTATTATTAGTTTTTAATATTTTATGCTTCCTAGACTATTCTGATTGCCATTTGCTTGTAAGATCATTGTTTGTAGGGATGTTAACTCTCATAATATTTACATACTATATATGAAAGCTTGAGTTTTACTTTCACTAATCTTGACTGTGGTTTTGTGTGCAGGCAACATTTGACTGTTTATTGAAGACATACGGATTTTTAACACCTGATTTGTGGAGGGAAACTCGGTTCTCAAAATCTCCCTTCCAGGAGTATACCGATTTGTTAGCTAAGCCTGCTAAAGCCCTCATTCTTGAAGATGTTGATAAAGACACTTTGATTTAGGATGTTTCTTTTGTCATTAAGAGGGTAAATGCCCCTAATGTACAATGGTGTCATATTTGAGTGGATACTTTGATTAGTTTAGGACCGAATGGCCCAATTTTACTCGTTTCTTGGAGATCCAATCAGGATCTGAGACATTAGATTTAGGTGTTTTTAAAACAGTTTTGAAATCATAATTCCCACTTTGTTGATTGGAACTTTGTTTTCAGTTATCTATTTCAGGAGCCATTCATCTATTGAGCAGAGTTAGTAATTGAATTTTACAAGATCCAAAAGAATCCTTATGCTATGCGACTCTTTCAAATTTTGCTAGCTTTTTTCTTTGATTTGGTTACTTTTGGATGTGGGGTATAATTTGGATGGTGCTTATAATAATTAGTTAGGCATGGGTTTTGTTTGAGCAAACACCATGAAATTACACCAAATCTCACGCTTATGATTGCCCCCCTCCACTTGGTACAAATTGCCTCAAATGTCTTGGGTTTTCAAGTTTTCTGTCCTAAACTGTCTTCAAATATTCTCCATTCTAAGTAGAGGATACTGTTAATATATCTTCTCAACTACGATAGACCTGCAGTGGACTTGGTATGTATCCTTCAAACATTTTAAATTTACCATTGACGAGGAAGAAACTTTCCTATAAATTTAGAATAAGGAGAATAAATTCTTTCCCTGCGATATTGTCTTATCTTACAGCCCAACCTCATGTTGCAATTTCATTCTAATACTTGGGTTTTCAAATATTCTGTCCTAAACAGGTCTTCAAATGCTCCTCAGTATAAGTTGTGGACAATACTGGTAATATATCTTCTCAGCCACCATAGAACAGCACTGGACTTATTATATCCTTCTACTTTTTAAGTATTGCCATTGATAAGGAATACGCAGAGACTGATATTGTAATTAAAAGGAAATTTTATGTTCTTGTGTTGTGATAATCTTAACTATACCATAGGATGTAAATAAAAACTCTCTTTAGATTAAATAAGAATTATTGTTCATTCTTTATGTTCATTTATTTTAGAAAATTCCAAACGTTTTTTCTTTAGTAAATTGATGCAACTGTAGAAAGTGTATGTTTGCCTGTGCAGCATGGCTTGTGATATTTTTTTTGTTATTTGTATTAGCAACCAAATATAAGTTCTAAATTTGATTGGAGGCTTCTCAGGATGATTTTATTAATGAGAGACATAATATATCCAATATAACCGTAATAGTGCTACCGGAATTAGATGCGTAGTAACTTTTAGTGATCATATGACCAATTTTCAAGTTTTTTTAAAATCGTTATTTTTGCCATATGCTAAATTCTGCAATTGGCCTAGTTTTATATTTCTTTAGTCTCATCTCGACTCTTTCAAGTATGCTTTTTCACCGGGCATACATTTTTAAAATGGTGGCAAATACCAAGTCGGAATATTTGCGGGTACAACTACTGTTTGTTCCGAGCAGAATTCGTGTCAATTTTTTTTTGACATTTTAGTTTTGTAACGTTATATATTATCAAATATAATCAAAATATAATCGTAAGGTATTTTGAAAAGGTTGGAGTGACATTTCTCTGGTAAGATAACATGAAACAAATAATAGTTGTATACAATGTTTCATTCTGCCAGCTGATGTTAAACTCATGTTTTCTCTGTTTCTTTCTGCCAATTAATTGCAAACTCGAAAGGGTTTTTGCCCTGTAGGAAACAGAAATTGAATGTCTTTATTTTTTTCTCGGTTTACTTGGAACACCAAGTAAGCATCTCCTGGGGCTACAACATGCACCAAGTAGATCAGCACGATTACCAAATTGGTGAAAACTAGACCCCAATGATTTGTGCAGGTACAACAGTCGAACAGGATATGTGATAGTTTGGTTTGGTTTTAAGCTCAGCCCTTCTTTAGTAAAACAAGGTCTTTTTGTTCAAGGTTTTATTGTTAATCAGTTTAAGAAGATATTTACTAACTGATTTGGGATTTAACTGTATTAGTGGGGAAGAAAATGGCAATGTTTTAATCATTACAAAATGAATGAGTTAATGTTAGTTGAGTTTTAACCATACGTGGTGAAGAAAATGACTTCTAATCATTCATTATTCAGTCAAATCAAATAGTAGCAATGGCCAAAATGAAGGTGCTTGAAGAATACAGTGATTAGTGTCCAAAGAAAGTTTTTGAAAGATATGGTTTCTGGTGTTTGGATTCCAGGGATCAACTGTTCTAGAAGGGCTTTGATCGTGTCGCTTGCACAGCTATTTCACTTCAGAACGCAATTGGATTGATTAGTGGGCTCGCATGCCTTTGAAAGATAATATTCCCGTGTCTATACCATTGGTCATCCTTCTTGGGTAGTAGGGCTTTGAACATGTCTCTTGTACTTTTTCACTTCAGAATGCGAACCCATGCTGTTCGAATGGCTGGGCTGATTGTTGTTCTTGCCATACTTGGAATGAACTGTTAAAAAGGTTGGGTACAATCAATAAGAGAATTAAATGAACGATTAGATTGAGCAAACTCATTGGTTTAAGTTTTCGGCTAAAACTTCTTCTATTCCTCAATAACAAACTACCAAAAAAGGAGGGTTACAGCTTGGAAACAATTGAATTAAATCTAACTCTAATGAGCTAGCTCATCATTGGATAAAATTAAATCAGGAAGTGTGATGTTGACGTACCTACCTAGTCATTTTTTTGTGAAGGCACCAGAAAACTGCCGCTTTTTTTTCCTAAGGTTCGTCAATCACCAACACTCCTTTCAATATTAACTACACAATCTTACACATGTTGACACATGTCCACTAACACCTTGACTAGCCATAGAAGCTGAACTT
This sequence comes from Sequoia sempervirens, assembly GCA_007258455.2. Classification (NCBI taxonomy): domain Eukaryota; kingdom Viridiplantae; phylum Streptophyta; class Pinopsida; order Cupressales; family Cupressaceae; genus Sequoia; species Sequoia sempervirens. The sequence goes on from VDFB02000008.1 coordinate 311,605,824, forward strand.
GCACAAATTGTGTTGAAAGCAAAAAAAAAATTACATAAAAAAAACTTCTAGTTGCTTAGCTTCTTGTTATTGACCATCTACCGACAAAGGTAGGTAGAGTGCTTTGACAACTCTAGAGGCCCTTAAGAATACGAAACATCTGTCCAGTGTACAGAATGCACAAATACTTGGGTTTTCAAATATTCTGTCGTAAACAGGTCTTCAAATGCTCCTCAATATAAGCTGGACAATACTGGTAATATATCTTCTCAGCTCCATAGAACAGCACTGGACTTATTATATCCTTCTACTTTTAAAGTATTGCCATTGATAAGGAAGACTCTCAGACTGATATTGTAATTAAAAGAAAATTTTATGTTCTTGTGTTGTGATAACCTTAACTATACCATAGGATGTAAATTAAAACATTCTTTAGATTATATAAGAATTATTGTTCATTCTTTATGTTCATTTATTTTAGATAATTCCAAACGTTGTATCTTTAGTAAATTGATGCAACTGTATGAGCAATGTAGAAAGTGTATGTTTGCCTGCGCAACGCATGGTTTGTGATATTTTTTTTTGCTATTTGTATTAGCAACCAAATAGAAGTTCTAAATTTGATTGGAGGCTTCTCAAAGATGATTTCATTAATGAGAGACATAGTATATCCAATATAACCATAATAGTGCTACTGGAATTAGATGCGCAGTAACTTTTAGTGATCATATGAACCAATTTTCAAGTTTTTAAAAAATCGTTATTTGTGCCATATGCTAAATTCTGCAATTGGCCTAGTTTTATATTTCTTTAGTCTCATCTCGACTCTTGCAAGTATGCTTTTTGGTCGGGCATACATTTTTATAATGGTGGCAAACACCAAGTTCGAATATTTGCGGGTACAACTATTGTTTGTTCCGAGCAGAATTCGTTTCAAATTTTTTTGACATTCTAGTTTTGTAACGTTATATATTATCAAATATAATCAAAATATAATCGTAAGGTGTTTTGAAAAGGTTGGAGTGACATTTCTCTGGTAAGATAACATAAAACAAATAATAGTTGTATACAATGTTTCATTCTGCCAGCTGATGTTAAACTCATGTTTTCTCTGTTTCATTCTGCCAACTAATTTCAAACTCGAAAGGGTTTTTGCCCTGTAGGAAACAGAAATTGAATGTCTTTATTTTTTTCTCGGTTTACTTGGAACACCAAGTAAGCATCTCCTGGGGCTACAACATGCACCAAGTAGATCAGCACGATTACCAAATTGGTGAAAATTAGATCCCAATGATTTGTGCAGGTACAACAGTTGAACAGGATATGTGATCGTTTGGTTTGGTTTTAAGCTCAGCCCTTCTTTAGTAAAACAAGGTCTTTTTGTTCAAGGTTTTATTGTTAATCAGTTTAAGAAGGTATTTACTAATTGATTTGGGGTTTAACCGTATTAGTGGGGAAGAAAATGGCAATGTTTTAATCATGACAAAATGAATGGGTTAATGTTAGTCAGTTGAGTTTTAACCATACGGGTGAAGAAAATGACTTTTAATCATTCATTATTCAGTCAAATCAAATAGTAGCAATGGCCAAAATGAAGGGGCTTGAAGAGTACAGTGATTAGTGTCCAAAGAAAGTTTTTGAAAGATATGGTTTCTGGTGTTTGGATTCCAGGGATCAACTGTTCGAGAAGGGCTTTGATCGTGTCGCTTGCACAGCTATTTCACTTCAGAACGCAATTGGATTGATTAGTGGGCTCGCGTGCCTTTGAAAGATAATATTCCTGTGTCTATACCACTGGTTATCCTTCTTGGGTAGTAGGGCTTTGAACATGTCTCTTGTACGTTTTCACTTAAGAATGCGGACCCATGCTGTTCGAATGGCTGGGCTGATTATTGTTCTTGCCATATTTGGAATGAACTGTAAAAAAGGTTGGGTACAATCAATAAGAGAATTAAATGAACGATTAGATTGAGCGAACTCATTGATTTAAGTTTTCGGGTAAAACTTCCTCTATTCCTCAATAACAAACTACCAAAAACTGAGGGTTACAACTTGGAAACAATTGAATTAAATCTAACTCTAATGAGCTAGCTCATCATTGGATAAAATTAAATCAGGAAGTGTGATGTTGACGTACCTACCTAGTCATTTTTTTTGGGAAGGCACCAGAAAACCGCCGATTTTTTTCCAAAGGTTCGTCAATCACCAACACTCCTTTCAATATTAACTACACAATCTTACACATGTTGACACATGTCCACTAACACCTTGACTAGCCATAGAAGCTGAACTTGCACAAATTGTGTCGAAAGCAAAAAAAATTACATAAAAAAAACTTCTAGTTGCTTAGCTTCTTGTTATTGATCATCTACCGACAAAGGTAGGTAGAGTGCTTTGACAACTCTAGAGGCCCTTAAGAATACGAAACATTTGTCCAGTCTAGAGAATGCACAAATCTGTTGTATTATAATTTTCAATCAATTGAGCATTGTCTAGACATTTTTCTTAATTAGTATTTAAAATATTTGAACTAGGCACCATCTAGGTGCTGAAAGGCGTTTGGTCTAAAGGTAATGCTTGGCAATGTTGTTGTTGTAAGAAAACACCTTAATGTTTTAAAATTGGGAGGGGAAGAAGAGATGGAGGAGCCACAACCTCTCTACCATCGAAGAAACCACCTCCAAATGTTTTGATATGACATATTTTTTAATTGAGGCCTTTGAAAGTGTAGACTTGCCTTACCAACATTGGTAGAGTACAAAGCTGCTTGCTTAGGGCACTAAAAGATGGAGCAAAGATGCTTATTAGGATGCCTCCCCTCTTTGCCCCCTCCCTAAATAGTGATCACTAGATGCCATAAAATAGACCACCAAAAAGTAGATAGCCAAAAACTCATGTTGAAAAGCTTGCCATACATTGAAATGATAAAATAATGGCACACCACCTATAAAATACGTTGCCATTAACAAAGCATCCCCCATGGGGAGGATTTTACAAAAGAAACTGAGAGAAAGCCACCATAAGTGTGATCGAGATTAGCCATTGCCATGTACCCACATGTTCACCTTTAAATAGAGGTATGTAACCAATGATAAAAAAATGGGACACCACCTCCTACAAAAAATATTGTTGATGTTGGACTAATTGTCAGCGTCTTCCTTCGGATCCGAGACATAGACTAACTATCTCTTGTGGATCTGCTTATCTCCGACATTTGTATTAGGCGTTAACAAGTCTATTTTTTGGCACAACAAATGTGTTCCAACAAATGGTATCAGAGTTGGGTTGTTCAAATCCTCTTAGGTGACATTAAGGCGGGATTGTTGGACCGATTGCCAGTGTTTCCCTTCGGATTTAAGATATGGACTAACTGCCTCCTATGGATCAGCCTATCTCTGACATTTTTATTGGGTGTTAACATACCAATCTTTTGGTGCAACAACAAATGTGTTCCAACAACTACTAACAAAGCATCACATCATATATTTAGCCATTGCCTATTATTCACATGTTGACCAAAAAAGATCATAAGGGGCTTCGATTGAAGCTAACATTGGTAAGGAAATCAATCACCATGTTGACTTTATAAAAACAACGGTTAAACATATTTATTGAAATATTTACACAACTCCAAAGCTATCTCAAAAAAAATAAAAAAATTAACTAGGGCAAGAATCATTATGGAGAACTTGGATGACAATGATAGACCATGCAAGATTTGGTTTTGGAAGTAGTCATCTAAGATCTAAGAGCTTTAGTGAAAGTACAAGTGAGACTCAACATGGGATAGTAATTCTATTCTATCAAAAGATGCAAATGCAGAACATGAGTATATGAATATAATTGATTGAGATTATTATGAGACCCCCTTGGTCATATAGGCTAAGGTGAGACATATAATCTCCTTCCATTGCTAAACATTTACAAGTACGAAAAAAATTGTCTCCAAACACAATCAAAATCGAGTTCCAAAAAATTACTTCAAATTAATTTTTATGTATTAACTTGTTATCACTTACAATCTTTAACTTTGCGAGGTTAGTGTTAATACTCATTTCTATAGCTCATGACTATAGCTTTATAATAGCTATTCACTTGGTCATTTATAGCTCATATCAGTTAATCAACCCATGTTAAAAATCAATATATTAAAATATATATATTTTTTTAAAATAATAAATTCACATTATAGGCATATGACTCTTTCATGTTGAAAAATAGTTATTTATATATGAGTAAATCTGGACAGAAAAACACACTATAATTTTCTAAAATTGAAAAATTGAAAAATTGAATTAATGAAGTTATGACCTTTCATCAATATTTTGACCCTTCTTTTTCCTTTGAAGGATGAAGCCTTCGGACTTAGGAGAAAGGATGCACTTTAAGTTCCTGGTAGGAAGACTTTCTTAAAATCAACTTTGATGGCAACTTACAAGACAATCCTAGCGAATTTGAAGTTGATACTTTATTAATGATCACAAATATAATCTTCTACTGGTTGCGGCCAAACAATTGTAAAATGACACGAACAACGAGACCGAAAAAAATGGCGGCCATTCTAGCCACCCAAGTGACAACCACATAGGTAACACAGAAGATAATCTTGGGATATCAACCTTAGAAAATTGGGCCATAGATAATGGTGTTCTAGAAGCTATGTCGAATGACATCAGCTACTGCAAAGATCTACCACATGCTTGGACAAGAGTACGAAAGCATTCGCCTCTGCCCCACGTAACCTCTCAGTTTCAAACATTAAGTTGATGGGACATTTTGAGCCATGAAATCCGTAAAACAAAATTTTCATGCCGATTGCATTCTAGGTACTCGGCACGAGCGAACGACCATGACACATTGAAGCCACACTAACTTTTATTAATCACCACAACATCAATCAACTTGAAGTGGTACTGGTTACTAGATTCTACGAAATCTATACTTTGCTGAAGAACCAACACCATTTATTGCATTTGTTTGTGTAGTTGGTCTTCTCTAGAGCTTAGTTATGAAGCTACTTTTCAATTTGAATTCATAAGAGTGAATGAATGAAGGAATTTTAATGACGTCCATCAGAATAAGGTCTAAAAAATCAAAATAATACAACATCAACACATTTTCAAGTTTCTTTCATATGAACTCTTCTATTATGTATCTTGACCAAGAAACTTACCATTATGTAGAATCTTGTCTCCCCGAAATTCGAAGGGCCCATTCACACTAGCTCTTCGTATATCATGGAAGCCATGTGGGAAGTGAACAGTGTGGGTTACTCAGACAATTGGAAATGACATATTTCTTCTTGTCCAACATCGTAAGGCTCACACAATCTATGGAGGCCATGTTCCAAATTGGTGTGCATTTCGTTTGAGAGAAATATATGCTTGGCCTCCATGTGGAGGTGGTGGTCGAGTGGAGTCTCCAATAGGAGATTCTACTAGTAGTGGGCATATAATTTAGAGGGGTCGCCTCATTGGCAATGGTGGTTGAGGTAGAAATAAGAAGAGTCCAAATGACAACAAATTTACAAGTGATGTGGGAAGTTCATGGAGGTGGTGGCAAGACACAACACAAATTTTGAATGAACTCAAAAGACCCATCACGACTTTCCACCACTTTTTAGACCATGTAAGGTTCAACTATGCAAGGGTAGCAATGCCTCTTCTAGTTTGGGAGGCCATCGACAAGGACAACTAAAACTCTAAATTGTATCTAGTTTGGTCGTTTTTGTGTCATTTTCTATGAAACTATAGACCGAACCTTTGTAATAGTTGAGTTGAATGTAATGGCTGGTCTTGAAGAACATGCTCTGCAACCTCACCATTTCTATATACTATATATATTTTTTATCAATATTAGAGAAAATATTATCATTGTTTATAAATTGAACTCATTTAATTAAATTATTATTTTTCAATATATATTTTTAATTTTTAAAAATATTATAGAATAATATTACATTATTAATATTTAAATATTAAAATATAAATAATAAAATTCATTTAAATAAATTTAAAAAATTCAATATTAAAAAGTTAATACAAACATTGAGTTTACATTGATATTTAAACGATTTATTTTATAATTTGATATTCATTTAATAATTAATGAATAAAAGTATAAATTACATAATTAAAACAAAGTAAAAAGAAAAAGAAAAAAGATGATGTTGGAAATATCCATATGATAATATGCTTTCGTTCCATCATATTTATGAATATAATGTATGAGCTATAAAGTTATAAATTGAAATAAAATATTGTTAATTGTTGATCATTGAAGTTGTTTTGATTCAATTAGCTTTTGTTCGAGTAATTAGGATAATCACTTAATAATTAATTAATCCCTTATTACTTTATTCACTTCAGCTAAACTTAGGAGTGCTTTTTTATTTATTAGATTGGACTAATTATAGGTCTAGTTGTCCTATTGAATGAGATTAAGACACTTGTCACAATCTAATGCAATCCTCATCTAGGGTTTGCTTTATTTTGCTTTTAGAAGCATTCATTGTACATTGTAATCATTCATTCAAATTAATTCGTAGCACATAATCAATTACTTTTCTGGATCAATCTCTTTTCTCTCTTGAATGCATAGCATAATCATTGCTTTGTTCTCTTGTGCGTGATAGGCATTTTGGTTGAAGGGATTTTTTGGAGCTGTGGGGTTCACTATCAACTCCAACATGATATTAGAGCACCAGATTTGTGACTTCTTGTTTGATTTTGAGAAATTCAGCCTTGAGGGAAAAATTGGCTCATCCTAGGGCAAAACGGGCATCACTGTTGTGTCTAAGATGCCCATTGCGTCCAAAATGACCAAAAGCTTTAAGAATGCTTGTTGAATTGCTCAAATTCGAGCAGTTGCAAAAAAAGACAATTTTTTTGCAGAAGAGACCTCCGTACAAATCCATGTGACTCTCGTTGCATCATTTTTCGTGCTTGTGCAGTAAAATTTTTATAGGTATTTTTTCATGTTTTGGTTTTTTAATTCCTAAAATACTTTTTTCTACAAAAAAGGGAGAGCAAGAAAAATAAATTAAAAAAAACAAATTTTTAGGGCTTTACGTAGGGATTTGTACCTGCGCAGGCCTGTTGTAGGTTGGTACCGCCAACAACATTAAAGATCATTGACAACTCGTCACATCAGGCCTACTGGGCGACCACAATCAAAGCCACAACTCAACAATAAATCAAGTGGTGGAAAAATAGTTGGGATCTTTAGAGATTTCAATGAATCTTCAACAATTCCAACAAGCAGCAAAAAAATAATAGCCAAAAAATATCCCTCAACTATAAGCATCTACTCGGTGATTAGAATCTTTCCAAGATTTCAAGCATATTCCAATGGATTGCACAATTTTCTAGTGACAATTTTTTTTTCAAGTAATCGGTGTTTTTTCAACAGGAAGGAATATTTTAGGAATATTCTTGTGACGACCATTTGGTCATCAAATTTGATCCAGTGACTTGCTGACATCAGCATCCACATGGTCGACCTCTTGCCTCCCTCCAAGCCCTAATTTTTTCTAAAGGAGTAACTTTTTTCTTTTTGGCATAACAGACATATGGTGTCAAAGTCGAGCAAAAAAAGATTCTCAGAAAGCTATTTTTGAGAACTTTCTAGTGGTGCAGGTTTCATCATCAAATTTTGTAGCTAGTCCCTGTTAATTCTCACTCAAAGTCAAATATTCATTCTGCGCTTCTAAGCTCATAAATTTTCACCTGTATCTTTGTTTTTCACAATTCTAACAACGTTGGAAAGGTATTTCAGAGCTCTTCAGATCTGTTCATACACTTTTTCTAGAATCTACCATAAGTACATTTTATTCAATTTTTTGTGTTTTCACAATTTTGTCAATTACTTGGACATCTTGGCACCTAGAAAGGATCTATTTGCGTTGGATGACATCATTTGATTTGCATTATATGTATTGAGATAGTCTTTGATTTTATCATTTGAGAAATTATCATGGGTTTTTCTATTCATCCTTCTATGATCAACTTGGACAAGAATAATTACGAGTTTTGGAAAAATGGCATCCTAACACATCTCAAGTGGCTTGATCTTTTACCTTATTTATATAGACTCATACCTACACTAGACACACCAAGGAGTTTATCAACATGGGGTAGCATCCATGATCATATTGTAGGGGTTATATGTTATAGTGTTGATCTTGACACTATGTGTGTTTTATCAGACATTGTTGTCCCCACACACTTTTGACATGACTTTGCGAGATCTGTGGAGACCTTCATATCTCTCCATACCCAAAGGATCCTGTTGTAGATTATATCATCCCTCTTGCAAATACAAATTTCATCCACTTTTATGACGATACTTTAGAGGAGCTTGAGTATATTACAAGTCTTGCATGTTCCGATGATTTAGAGACTTGTCTTCATGTTTCCACTCTTCCGGTCGAGACTACATCATCATATTTTGTTGTTCCTGATTAGTTTGTCATCAACACATCTTTGGCCCTTATTGATTTAGTGCAGCAGGACATACATCTTCCATACATAACTACTTGGGATTCGTATCTTCTAGGCATATCATCCTTGTTTATAGAGTCTTAGATTGCAAATTTGGAGGATTATTTTGAGGACACTCATCTCCTCTTTGTTGATAGCCACATCATTACTGTTGGCCCACCATCTTCATCGCCTTTGTAGCTTGTTTTATATAAGCCTTCACAGGATTTTGGATCGACGTTATCGCTTTCCAAAATGTGGACAGGTGAGCACTTTTCAGAGGCACACATCATTTGGATTTGGATTCTTGATTCATCCATTCTATTGGATTGGCTTCTTCGATTACCAGTGGATTTGTTTCTTCATAAGAGGAGAAATGTTTGCAAGCAGTGAATCTTATTCTATCTTCATGCATCCATCATTGGCACATGAGCTCTTTCTTTATGGAGGGATTCATATCCTCATTTTCTCTCTCCTATCAAGGGGACATATATTGTACTTGTGTGACAAAGGCAGTCCTTGGGGGTTCACATATAGTCCTCCTTCTATCCTTCTTTCACCAGTGCAATTTTTCTTTCTCTTTTGGAGAGGAGTTTTTCCCATGCAGTTTTCTCCTTCTATCCAATTATGTGAGATTCATTTATTTGTACATGGGTACCTCATTAGAACTTGTATCTAGAATCCATCCATGCATATACCATTGCATTCTTCATTAGGGTTTTTAGCTACTCCCGAGGTTAATCTTAAGGGGGAGTGTTGGAGTAATTAGGATAATCACTTAGTAATTAATTAATTATTAAGTCCCTCATTACTTTATTCACTTCAGCTGAACCTAGTGATGGGCAAGGTTGTTGATGTCACAACTTACATCATTTAGTCAATTATTTATCAAACCGGGTGTGTCTCAAAGCTACATGCGATAAGGATGGTTGTCACGGATTTTTTTTTGGGGGGGGTTTTGTCAAGTGTCGATTTGGCTCCTTCAAGATCTTTTAAGGAGCTCTCAGGAGTTGGACTGCAACGACTAATTCCTAAGGATTAATTCTATCTTATTTCCTAAATTAAAGTTCTATCGACTTATTTTTGAATTCATTGGACTTGATAGAGACCAATTCATGGAAAAGACTAACATTTACTTTAATTTTTAATCTAAAGTACGAAATCCAAATTAATTCTACTTTGCTTCAAAAGAAATCTATCTTAAGATCTGTTGGAAATTAAATTCTATTTTAAGAATAGAAATAAACTGCAAGGAAATGACAATTAATCTAGAAAACATAAATACTAATTTCCATTAACAGATTTCCAACAGACTTCAATTCCATCTTTCCATAAGTTCCCATCATTGCTTCTAATTAAACTCAACAAATAACTACCAAACTTAATTCTTATAAACAACATCTAAATCTTATTAATTTAATAAACCTTACAATGAATCTAACAAACCATTCTAACCATGATAAACTAAACTTAAAAGCGATTCAAGCATAATTAACTATCCAGATTTAACATCCAATAAACTGAAAACGATTCAACAACTTAACATTCCAGAATTGACATCTAACACTTCAAATTTAATATTAATGAGCAGAAATGACATAACTCAGTAAAATACCAACACAAGATCGATCCCTTTGGTTGAGCGGGCCCTACTCTTCCTCAGGTAAGATCTCTTAACACAATGATTCGAGTTAACTTCTTGCTTTCATTCAAATTGATCAAAGTGGGACATAGAACAAAGTATTGCCATCAATTACAAAATTTTGATTGAAATTCTCTAACTCCTATCTAAAACTGAAACATGGATATTTATAACCATATCCTTATTGAATTCACAACATGGCGTTTAACTGCCAAAATTCAAGGTGTCTAAACTAAAGATTAAAGTAGAACTTAAAATAGAACTAAAATAGGACTGAGAATAGACATCAAGAAATATGCCAGATCGACGCTGGGAGTAGAAGTTCCAAAATCGACTACAAAGAATCAGATTTGGACTTGAGTGATTCATCCTCTAGCTGGGCCGATCAATGGCATGATTATCTTCCTTGGTTAAATAGAGAGTTTAACTTCATCATCAGTCTTTCAAATACCCTAAATAAAACCCTTAAGAAAAGGATAACAATTATGGTAGTAAAATATTAACACTACATAATTAACTCATTAATATCATCATAAAGCAACACATTTAACATAAAGCATTACTTCAAATATATCTACCAAATTAGCCAAACATAAAGCAAAGTAAGTAAATATATTAGTCCATAGTCTACCGCCAGTCATGTTAATTAACAAAAATAACAAGTCTTTTAAGCATAAAATGATTTATATGAAAGTATCACTGAGCCTCTCATCACCTAGGAGTGTTTTTAATTTATTAGATTGGGCTAATTATAGGTCTAGTTGTCTCATTGCATGAGATTAAGACACTTGTCACAATCTAATGCAATCCTCATCTAGGGTTTGCTTTATTTTTCTTTTATAAGCATTCATTGTACATTGTAATAATTCATTCAGATTAATTCATAGCACATAATCAGTTGCTTTTTTGGATCAATCTATTTTCTCTTTTGGTTGCATAACATAATCATTGTCGTGTTCTCTTGTGCATGATAGGCGTTTTGGTTGTAGGGATTTTTGGGAGCTGTGGGGTTCATTATCAACTCCAACAACTTTTACAACAAGTTCTAGTTGATTTTGATTATAAATTCTAGTCTTCATTAATTTATCTAAACTCTTTATTATCTCATGTTGTTGCTATGTTCTTTTAAAAAAATATATGAGATTTTAAAGTTTAATAAAAAACCATTTTTGGTGGGGGTTTTAATTATGAAAAGGTTACTTAATATATAACCCCTATTAGTATGTGTGCTCCTATTTGTACCAAGGGAAAATTGGGTTTCAAACTTGCAACCATTATTTGTGGTCTTTAATTACTCAACTGTCCAATCTATATGTAGGAGCCTCTACTATCTCTCTTGCACTCAAGTATCATATATTTGGAAAGTGTTTTACTCCTTGCATAAAATATTTATTTTGTAATGTTGTGGTCCACTAAGAGTGAGACACATGATTGGAGGGAGCATTTTGGTTTTCCTCAAGGTTGTAATAACTCTTCAATGTAGATTCAAATCAAGCACCCACCTTGAAAAATGTCATTTGGGTACATTGTTACTCTCTTGCCTATATATAGAGTGCTTGGGATAGGATGCATGATGGTTGTTGGAAGATAAATTTATGCTTTTTCCACTGCCATGTATGACTTGGAGGTAAACAAATTAATGGTTAGACAATATTTTTGCACATGGGGATATGCAGGAGTAAATCTACATCACATGGTTTCAGCACTTCATGTTTTAAGGGAAAAGAAGATTTGGTTTGCAAGGTACATAAGTTTATGGATTGAAACAATCTCCTAAGATGTGTTACCAAAAGCTTGATTTTTATGTTTTGAAGGATTTGTTAGAGAAAAGTTTGATTATTATGTTTATTTTAAGCAAGTGGATGATCAATTCATTATCATTGTTCTCTATGTTAATGACATGCTCCTTATTGGAACTAATAAGGAGAAGGTAAAAGTTCTTGTCTCATCTTTTGCTTTAATTATGTTGAGAGGCATAACTTCATTGATAACAAGGGGTGGAGTGCAATGACATGAGCATGTTAACAAAAACTAAAATAACTGACATATATTTTTAAAAAATAAAAAATAAAATAACAAGAACATAGATAAAATAAAATAAAATAACTCTTCAAATAAAATTCCAAACAACGTAATAAACTGAATTAATTCTTAAATAGTTCTAAAAAATAAAATAACTCTTAATTAAATTTAATCTCTTTTAAGTAAATAAAATAGTTCTTCAAATAAAAATAAAACAAAGTAAAGTAAAATAATTTTTAAATAGTTCAAAAATAAAATAAAATAACTCTTAGATAAATATAATAACTCAAAACTGACATCTCTTAGCATTTTTTATATATATTTATTTACGATATCTATACTAGTTTGATATGAAGGATTTTGAGGTTTTTAATCTTGTCTTATGGATGCAAATTATACAAAGACATGACTAACAAAAAAATAGTTAAGTTAGAGGAAGTATGTTCTGTATTTTTAGAAATTTAGAATGTAGGACCACAATGTTTCTATTTTTTAGAAATTCAGAATGTAGAACCACAAGCTTGTGAATGTTCCTCTTCTTGTAGGAGCAAAGTTAATAGTGGAATAATTTCCTAAGAAAAATGATGATATAAAGGACATGAACCATGTTCCATATGTAATTGATGTTGGTAGCTTGATTTACATGGTGGTTACATTAAACTAGATATTTCCCAAGTATTGGGAGATATTTGTCTAATCCAAAAAAGAGCATTGAATTACAATTAAAATGGTTTTCATATATCTTCATGGAACTTCAAAGTATTCTATTTGCTACTAAGGAGGAAATGATTGGTGTAAGAAAGTGGATATTTAGGACTTTGTTGATCAAATTGGGTAAATGATATTGAAAGCAGGAGATCCACCAAATAGTAAATGTAAATAATTTGTTTGGAGGTGTAGTGAGTTAGATAAGCAAGAGATAAGCTATGGTTGCTCTTTCAACTAAAACTGGAGTACATGAAAAATTCTCACACTTGTAAGTAGGTAATGTGGCTTCAAAAATTGTGTTCAAATATTGGCCTAAGACATGATATAATCTAGATTGATTGTTATAGTTAGATTTTAATTTATTTGGCTAATAATCCTTTTTCATGCATAGAAAAATAACATTGATGTGCAATATCATTTTTTTTTTTTGACATGGTAGAGGATAAAAGGGTAATGATTGAGGAGATGAAAACTTTAGATAATGGATGCCACCTTGTGTCACTTGCAATTGTCAAGAAATGCATTTAAGAGGGTAAGTGCAGTATTAATGGTTCCAAAAACTAAAATCACATGAATGGGGAACATCACCAAAGTTTCGGACCCAAAACAACTTGGGTCAATCATTAAAATGTTCGTTAGCCCAAAAGATCACCTTCATCAGACATTAGGCATTGGGCCTATAGCATATCACATTCCATGTTGAAGAAGAAGATAGTATTAAGAATGTTGAAACATTGAGTCCCGAAACAGGACTTTGATTAGACATCAGGTGTTGGGTTTCAGGTCTACTGCTTGTTGGAAGAATAGAAAGATGAAAGGAAAAGTGGAAAGATTCGAAGGAGCACAAAAGGGAAGAAGGTATTGGGAGTCGGGAGGAAGACCTATGTCTTACTATGGACTGTGATAGAGGGTAAGATGAAAGTATGACCTTTGAAAGGCTGAAGACTCACAACATTGGGGATAGGGGATTGGACTAAAGGCATTCATCTTATCACAAAGATAAGACAAAAGGTTGAAGAGACCTAATCTTCGAAAGCTAAAGGAAAGGTATCGAGGATCGAGGGTCGAGCATAAGGCTTATGTAATAAGATGAAATGATGGTAAGAGGTAACAAGGAAGGTCAATCCTCGAAGTTCGAAACATCAATATTTAGTCATTTTTTAAAGAATACATTGGGTCTTCGGTGATTAGGTGGAAGAATTATGGTTTATGAAAAGGATGCAATAAGGGTTAAGAGTTAAGGTCAATGGCTGAAAACATAAATACTTAGGCAATTGATGGGTCATAAGGGGAAAATGGGGAGGAGATTGGGAGCCATAGAAATGGTAAGCAAGCAGGCAAATAATTGAAAGTCTAAAACACCAAAAATTCAACACTTAACCATTTTGGTTTTTTTTTTTGCAAATGGGATTTTGACTATAGCCTAGCAAGGGGAAATGTAACCACTCAAGGGAATTGAACATGATATACCAATGAAATTTCTCAAATTGGCCATGATTGGTAGGAAACACAAGGGGATGATACCAAGCACAATAAATTCAATAAAATTATAGGTGCCAATTGATCCTTTGAAAATATTTATTATTTTCTATAGACTATTTGGATACCCATGATTTTGCAGATTTTAATTTGTTGTCCACACTATCATTGGCATTAGCATGATGAGTAACAAATATATAGTGAAATGCACTATTGAGAATATCTTTTAAACTCCACATAAAAATATTTATCTTAAGTTTTTTGAGGATGTGAACTAGGTTGTTGTGAGTGGATCAAAATAATGGTTTAGTGGGAGCTCTATGTAGGATCATAGTTGTTTGTGACACATTATCTTCTACATTGAATATGGTGACCATGATGCGATAGGAAGCTCTTAACTGTGTAGTGGCATGAAAAGTTTGTTCTTGTGAAACTACCATAGAGATTTTTATCACAATACCATGGTAAGTTTTGAATCACTCTCATTAAGAGTTTTAATAATGATTTGGATATGTCTTTCTTGAAAAATAATCTTTTGGTATTGAGGAATTGTACTAATGTGCCATGGAATATCTTAAATTAATTTTAGGTCTTGACATGATATAATTGTTTACAATTAGATCTATTAATTGGAGATAAATGATCTTTTGTTATGAATATGTAAATTATAGTGCGAGAAGGAGATCCTAACATCTACATTAATCATGTAATGGGAGAATTGGATATGATTTAGAGTTAATATTCTATTGTTGAGTACAATGATAAATTTTCCTTGGAGAGAGATTTTCCTAGATATTGCAATGCTATAGTTAGATTTTGGTTGGTGTGAGATGATAAGATGTTTACTTATTGAAATGTGGGGAAAGCAATCCCCAAAGTTTTACATATGTGCGTATAAAACTTAGGAATCTCAATAGGTGTCTTTCCCTAGGGATTTCATTAGGAAAGAGATCAAAAGGTGTAAAGATTGACTTTCAACCTCAATGGTGAGTCAATAAGACCTGGATCTCAGTCCTTAGGATAGTAGGAAAGATCTGAAAACAAATGAAAATGATTTGAAGTGCTCAAACTAAATGAAAAACAAGACCTAATACCTAAAATGCATATTTAAGAATGTACAAAAATGAAACTGACAATTTGCAAGCATATCTGATAAGCGTCTGATGGCATGCATCCATTACCAAAAGCTTCTTTTGAGACCTGCTAAGGGACTGATTCGCCTCTGGGCGAATGGGTCCTTCTAAATAACTTTTGATAGTCCTCTGATGTTGGATCTTGGCTTTTATTTGACACAAGTCCCATTGTCGGAGTGATGAAAATAAATTCAACAACTTAATTTCCATGGATTGACAATAATGATGACAACTTGTGCAACAATGCAAAATTTCTTATTCAATATTTCTTCAATTCTTCATCAACTTGTAATCTGCACATACACAAAGAGGATTTTTTTTTGTTAGTATGGGGGTTTTCCTTGGTCAAGCCCTAGTTTGGTAATTAAACCTTGATAGAAAGATAATATAAAAGGAAGGAAATGATGAATGAAAAATGCTTGCTACAACTCACTACCCTTCCGTGACTTCCCTTAAAGGACTAAAGTCAAACACATCTCTCCAAAGGAACTTGATCTTGCTTTGCTTGATTGATTTCGATACTTGAAATGCTTGGATGCTTTAGGATCAACAATGCATATTCCCTTCACAAGATGACATGAGCACACATAAAATTGGACATGATGTTGGGATCTTGATTGCTGTTGAAAATGACTGATAAATCTACTCTTGAATGCTCTTGATGATGATATTTTCTCTTGAATTTCTCTCATAAAGCCACTTAAATTTAAGATGATAAAAAGACTAGGTATTTATAGGTGTTTATCTAATTTCTTGAAAATTAGATTCTAAAAGCTGACAATTGCAAGTTGAATTTAAGTCATTAAAAAGCTGCCAAAAAAATATTTTAAAATGGTTCTTGGCACTTAAAGGGGACCCATTCGCCCATGGGCGAATGGGTCTTGGCCTATAAGTCCAGGACACACATATTCCATGGTGATTTAATTATTGATTGCATTTATTTAATGTCGGTTCTCCTTTCAAAAATGGTAAAAATGAGGCTTTAAAATGTATAATTAGGAAAATTAGAAGCTTAATTAAGTCCAATAAATTAAGGGACCCAAACATAGTGTGAAATTGTAAAGGTATACAATTTCCTACGCTCCATTTAGCTCCCACTTTAGTGAGAGTATGAACTTATGCTCATACTCACACTAAAGTAGAAAAATATGTGTGAAGAGGGGTCCAAGTGCACAAATGTTAATGATATAGGATGATAAAGATCAAGGAGGATGATCAATCCCCTAGGATCCAATATTCCATGACAAACCAACATAAGCATAAGGGACACATGAGCATGTAAGATATGTGCAACAAGAAAATATACAAAAGCATACAATGTCAAAGCCAATACAAAAAGGAAAAAGGATGGACTATCAAGTTGTATTATGCCACGACCATAAAATACGCTCACAAGGGCTAGTGAAGTCTGCTATACACTAGTGAGTCCTAAAGACAAAAAGAGAAACACACACTTAAAGTCATCACAAGGTGCGTACCCATAAAAAAGGTGGTAGATGGGAAAATTCATCACAAAATGTGTACCCATACGTCAACCATACCAAAATTTATACTCCTTGATAACTTTGATAAGGTGCCACAAAATGATCAATGTGCTATGCCAATGCTACACTAAGTTCAACTCCTATGAACAAAAGTGAATACAAATGTCAAGCTGAAAGTGAAACTCACCTTAGGAGGTGCAAATGCTAAAATGAAATAATGCCAATGTATGTCCCCACTTTAAAGGAATTACTAAACACCATGCTATGAGCAATTACTTTAAAGTAGAAAATGATAAATTCTAATTGATAAAAAGGGAAATGAGAGCTTATTTGGAAATCCCTATGCCAATCATATGTTTCCAAATAAAGCTACTTCATGAAGAAGGGGTTTCCCCCACATGCAATCTCAAAAGATAACACACAAGGGATCCATGGATTTGAGGTTAGCGTATGTCTTTACTACAATAATATAATAGAGCTCGAGGAACCGTCATCATTCCCAAAATACTTGCCAAAAAAAAAAACACAAAGGATGAATGGCACATAGAAAGCAAGAGAAAAGAAAATATTTTGGGTCAACATGGAAGAGACCTAGATGCCTCAATGTGTTGCATCATCCCCAAAAGGAAAACACAAGAAAAAAGGAAAGACAATGCTTATGACAGATAGAAGAATGTAGATACAAATAAAAGAATGCCACGATAGATTCACTTCCTTTGTATCCTTGCACCAATGAAGTTACAAGGGTCATCTAAAGAAAAATCATAAACATAAAGACATGCCAAGCAACATGATATAGGGGATCACATTAGATACATGCAATCACAAAGAACATATAAAGAAAAGAAAGAAAGTATGTCACATGCTAGCCAACCTAAAGCAGGTCATGTGCATCCCAATCTTGCTCGTCATATATGGAAGGCGGATAACTAGCCAAAGGGACTATGACAAGTGCCATACTAGGAAAAGGCTACCTAACCCCTTGCCCCCCAACTATAGGACAAGGATGAACTGAGATAAATGATGATATGGAGCTCCTTGTGATATGGAAAAATGAGTTACATAAAGTGTAATATATGTAATAGTGAGTATGATAAGATTCTACAACTATCACATGGCAAGGAGAAAATTGTGTTCATGCTATCCAATTATATAAGTAATATCAAATTTATCTAAAACCTTCTTTAAAGCATGACACTCATCAATAAGATGCCCAAGAGTTCTATGATATGCGTAGTAAGACATGTTTGTACTTTTTTGTTTTCTCATATAGGTGGAAATGTAATCAATCTTAGGTGGAAAAGTTTAACTAGGGTCCGTTCAGTCTTGGTTATGGTATGTAAAAATGGCAGCTTCTTAAGTTTATAGGGCTTGGGTTTCTTACTTGATTGAACAACTGTTTGATGTGGAGGGGGAGGATCTTGATATCCTAATCCCTTGGTATCTTTCAATTGTTTTTGTTCTAGAAATTGATGGATCTCATGCTCATTCGTTATGCCACATCCTTGTTTTCTTAAAATTCTAAAGCCTTGACCATGACACCCTTCTAAGTTGATAGGTGTATTGGTAACTTTATGAGCATAGGATAGAAGAGTATCAATGTTGTCATTGTGAATAAGTTCCTTCATGGTTGGTGGTTGAGGTTTGCTTTGTGATTCAATTTTGGGATGTAAAAGGTTGAACATGTCAAGTGGTGGTATGATAGGAGGTGTTGGTTGTTGCATGGAGGGATATAAGGATGCATTATTATCAAGGTTACACAAGCAATTTTATATGAATTCTTGCATGCTAACCTCATCTTGGCCTAAGAAATCTATCTCATGAGGATATTCATTAGGAGGTGAAGACTCGTGAATGCGTTCAATTGTATTACGATCATCACCAAACACACAACTTGAAACATCAAGCAAAGATTTTAAGGATATCAACAATTTACCAAAACACATGTCCATGATGAAACTTTTCTTTAAATGTTAAATGAATGGATATTTGATGCAACTTTCAAATGTGAAATATGATAATTGATTGATTGTAAAATGAAAAAACCTGAAAATGATTACTTTTGAATGCTAATTTTAATCTTAAACAATGTATTGTCTTTCACTAATTGAATTATATGCAAACATCTACAAAAATATGCAATTTTTGAAATTGAAACAAAGATCTACAAGTACAAGAAAATGAACCAAACAAAGACAGATATATGCACATGGGTAAAAGCACAAAGTTGTGTCACACTTTAGAAAGGAAATGACCAACATTGATCCAACTTTTAAACTTGAATTGCTAAAAAGTGGCATATATGTTTTGAATTTTGAAATGATGTAAACTAGTAAAATATGTATTTTTTAGTATATTTTATGTTTTTATCGTTTAAAAAAAAAAAGAATAATTTTAAACTAATTTTTAATAGATGAACACTATAATTTAGTTGTTAATAAAATGCTGAAAAATGAAGTTGCATGAGATGTCAAACTTTTTGTAGTAATTTTTTTTTTCTTTCAAATTTTTTGTATGTATTTATAACTTGAAACTTTAGTGCATGTATATATTTTCTTTCAATTTTGATAAATATATTGTGTACAGTGTGATTTCCTACCCTAAAAGATGCAAAACAATAGAAAATGCAAAAGGGGAAACACACACAACACCACCTCAAGATAAGCCTGGTTTAACTTGAACAAAACAAAGATTAAAGCAAGAGATATACCTTGGCCAAGTGATCCTTTTGGTTGGCCCTTTGATGTAGATTATATGTGCACTTCTTAATGGAAAATGAGGTAAAATTATATGCAAAATGCTCTAGATTGTATGGAGGATGCAATAATGGATGTGGGTGTTTTGATAGATGTATGAAATGAATGCAATGGAAGTTTGAAGAATGCAACAATGGTGGCTAAGAATGCAAGTGCTTGAGAGTTGAATTGCTTGAAGGTTTGAATGTCATGAATGAATGTTGTGTGAAAAATGAGAACAAATCCTCTATTTTAGGGGATGAATCTCTAGAGAATTCAATGGCTAGGATTTAGCCAACGTGGACAAGATGGAGGGTTGTGGTGAGTTGAGGAATCACAAGCCCTCACATCTTGCCATGTGGAAATGAGATGGTAAAAAGGACATGTGAGGTGGAGGAAGTACATGTGAAGTGGAGGTACTTGCAAGTACCTTGGGACTAGGGGAAGATTTCCTCAAAAAAGAAGTTTTTGTCCCCCATGTGGAAGGATGGTGACAAGTGAGGAATTTAAAAATTCCTCACTAATCATCACGGGGAAGAGAGAAGTGGTTGGGGAAATAAATGTGAATTTTAAATTCACATGATTGGAAGTATCTTGAGGATAAGACAAGGTCCTCATAAAGAAAGTCTTTGTCCCATGTGAGTGATGTGACCTATGAGAGGATTTAGAATTTCCCAACAACTTTCATGGGGAAGAGGGGGGCATTGAATGAATAAATGTGAATTTTTAATTCACATAGGGGATAAGTCATGGCTTAAAAAATGAAAGCACTTATAAAATGTTGACTTGGAGAACATACCAAAGATGGCAAGAGGATTAGATTAAAGTTGTGCAAACGAGTGATTACAAATATTAATGCAGGATTAGAGACAAGTGGCCAAATATGGAGGATGTGACATTAATCCTGATTAAGGGTGTGTACATCCTAATCATGGATTAATTAAACTAATCCATATTAGAAAAGGGTTATGGAGGATGTGACAAGGAGAGAGAAAAGAGGGAATTTAAAATTTATTTAAATTAAAATGGCTACATGACTAATTTAAATAAATTGATGTATTTATTTAATTTAGAGAGGAAGGGATGAAAGGTAAAGTATTTAATTATTAAATTAAATACTTTAGAAACCTTAGGAAAGGGGAAATATTAATTAAATAAATCATTTAATTAATATCGATGGGGAATATGAAATAGACAAATAAAGGGGATGAATTTGACCATGTGGGAGTGGTCAAATTTGGATGTCTACATATATATTTTTAAATTAAATATAAAAAAGTGTGTGAATCAAAAAATAGTTATTTCCATCAGATGTCAACTTTCATATTAAATATTTATCTAAAATGGGAAAAAAATTACACCATCTTGAAATAAATTATTTTATCTAGTGCATCATATTTTTTTCAATTTTTTTAATAAGTTTTAGTATTTTTCCTTAGCATGGTAATCAACCTAATATTTTGTGTTGATAACCTACTTTTAGTAAAAAAAAAAAAAACAAAATATAAATAATAATTAAACTATTAAAATAAATATATTTTTGCAAACTACACTTATGGATCTACAAAAGGGTATTTTTTATATATTTTTTAAAAATGTTATTTAGATTAGCAGGAGTTATTGAAACTTCAATTTTTTCAAATAATTTTATTTTTTTGGTAAATTAGACTCAAATGGTGCTCCATATATTTTTAGCCAACAATTTTAGTTGAAAAAGTTGTGGAAGTATCTAACTTAGCTAGAATGAATCTTACTAGATAATATGTTTGACCAAAATTGATTTTTGGTTAGAAATACTTAAATTTGGTTATGCTGATAAGTTGGTTGAAAGTGTGACACAACTTTGTGCTTTTACCCACATAATTTTGTAAAATCACCTGTACAAGGACAGGTTCACCCAGGGGCGAATGAGTCTTTGCACAGGGTTTTGAAAAATTACAATCTGAGTGTTTGACTTGATATTTAAGCTCACTGTTCCTAACTGCAAATAGATTCTTTAATGACAGTTTTTCTAGATTTTCTGATTAAATGTAAATGCAATTTGTATGACAATGAATGAACAAAATGAAAATATTTTTGAATGCAATTTTGAATATAATTCTAATCTAAATGACTGAAACACACCTTAATGCAAGCTATTATGTAGAATGTATGCAATATTTTTGGATTTTTACGAGTTTAAATGATGCAAGTATGCAATATGTAACCCTAAATGAAATGCAAACAAAATAGTGCAAAATCTAGATCTAGGGTTTCAAGGACCTCAAAATCAGAAAAAAGTATGATGTAAGAATGTTGAGTTCACCAAAATGAAATGTGGGGAAAGGAATCCCCAAAGTTTTGTGTGGGTATAAAACCTTGGAATCTCAATAGTTGTCTTTCCCTAGGAATTTCATTAGGAAAAAGATCACAACCTGTGTAAAGATCGACTTTCAACCTAAATGGTGAGTTAATCAAACTTGGATCTCAATCTTTAGGATAGTAGGAAATATTTGAAAATAAATGAAAATGTTTTGAAGTGCTCAAACTAAATGAACAACAAGACCTAATACCTAAAATGCATATTTCAGAATGTACAAAAACTAAACTGACAATTTACAAGTAGATTTGAGAAGGGTTTGATGGCATGTACCTGCCACAAAAAGCTTCTTTTGAGACTTGCTAAGGGATTGGTTTGTCCCTGGGCAAGTGGGTCTTTGTTAGGGCTTCCAAAATAACTTTTAACATTCCTATGATGTTGGATCTTGGATTTTGTTTGACATAGGTCCCACTATCTAAGTAACAAAAATAAATTTGACAACTTAGTTTTCGTGGCTTGACAACAATGATGACAACTTGTGCAACAATGCAAAAATGCTCCTTCAATATCTCTTCAATTCTTCATCAACTTGTAATATGCACATATACAAAGAGAAAAAATTGTTTTGTTTCTATGGGGATTTTCCTTGGTCAAGCCCCAATTTGGTAATTAAACCTTGATAGAAAGATAATGAAGAAGGAAGGAAATGATGAATGAATAATGTTTGCTACAACTCACCACCCTTCAATGACTTCCCTTAGAGGACTGGAGTCAAACACATCTCTCCATGGAACTTGATATTTCTTTGCTTGATTGATTTAGATACTTGAAATGCTTGGATGCTTTAGGATCAACAATGGATATTAGCCTTCACAAGATGACATGAACACACATAAACTTGGACATGATGTTAGGATCTTGATTACTACTGAAAATGATTGATAAATCTGCTCTTGAATGCTCTTGACAATGATATTCGATCTTGAATTTCTCTCATAAAGTCACTTAGATTTCAAATGATAAAAGACTATGTATTTATAGGTGTTTATCTAATTTCTCGAAAATTAAATTCCAAAAGCCAATAATTGCAAGCTGAATTTGAATCATTAAATTATGCCAAAAACATATTTTAAAATGAGTCTTGGCACTTAAAGTGGACCCATTAGCCAACCCATGGGCGAATGGTCCTAGCCTATAAGTCTTGGACACACATATTCCATGGTGATTTAATTATTGATTGCATTTATTTAATGTTGGTTCTCCTTTCGAAAAATAGTAAAAATAAGGGTTTGGAATGCATAATTTGGAAAATTAGAAGCTTAATTAAGTCCAATATATTACGAGACCCAATCATAGTATGAAATTGTAAAAGGTATACAATTTCCTACACTACACTTATTATTTACAAATATATTTAGGCAAGGCTAGGGATCTCCTAGTTGTAGGGGATACAATATTGAGTCACTCAATTTTAATTGAAAGACTAAGGAGCCTACTTTAGGGCTAAATATAATTTCAACATGGAATTGAAGAGAATAATGTTTAGAGAGTGAGTAAAATATTTTAACTACCATAAGGAGAGGAACAATTTCATACCTCACCCTTGAGGAGGTCCACTTAGTGGAGAATGCAACTTGATAGGTATAGACCACCTATTTTTTAGATGTATTATAGTTTGTATTTGTCTTCTAATGCATGGGTCCAATACTATGAATAATTTAGTTAATAGGACATGTTTAAAAAGTGTAGGGAATTCTAGTGGCTAAGGGATGATTCCTTGGATGTAGGAATTCATGTTTATGAGATCTTATATCCTATGAGAAGATTACATATTTTATATTCTTTGATATATTATTGTAGATTTTAACCTTAGGGATGAAAAATTAGATGTGGAGATATTTTTTTTGTATTGGAATTTGGAAGTTGATATAACACATACAAATAATTTTGTGGTGATGTAATAAGAATATGGTTTGTTAAGATATCTCTCTTTGGATACATAGGTTTGTGAACCGGTGTGTTCTCATTTATGCATGAAATAAGCTTTTATTTGAACATTATTATTTTGCATAGTTTTGATAGAGGATATGTATCAAATCCTTTATGTGAGTGTAGTTATTAATTTATTATGGTTTATACTAGACCATACATTGACCATGTAGTTCAAGTCTTAAGTAGATATATGTTCATTCTAGACAAGGAGTATTGGACTATAGTGAATAGGGTCTTTAGTTATCTTTAAAGATGTCTAAGCGTTTGATTTGCTATCAAGGAGGATATAATTTTGAGTAGGACAATGAATATACAAGGATTCATGTATTTTGATTGGACACAAGATGTAGATAGCAAAATGTCTACTAGTTAATATGTCTACCATATATAGTGGTACAAGTTAAATGAAAAAGAGATAGCTTGTGGTTTTTCTTTTGACTATAGAGGTGGAGTTTATGATAGCTACTTAGGTCTATAAGGAGAAAATTTAACTTTAAAGTGTGGTTTCAAACATTTGGTTGAAGTGGGATTCAATGGGATAGTAAAAATGTCACTAGTGTGGCAAAGAATCCTACTTTTCATGTGTAGATAAAGCACAATGATGTGTAGTTGCTATATTGAAGCTTGTGAGCCAATAGAAATTTAGATGATGCAAGATGCCATGTGGATATTCATTCTTTGTAGCAAGTTTATTTTTTCTATATTTAGCCCCTTTTTCTATATATACACTTGTGGGAGAATGTTGGAAGGGTGTTGTGCACCTTACACATAACAATTTGAATATTTGGTAAAGTTGTGATTCATCTCTGAAATGAGGTGCCATACTTTTGGGGTGTAGTAATTTTCTTACATGGTAGTTGTAACATTATTTAAATATATTTAATGTGGGTGACACATGTTGTAGAAATACATTTAATATTGGGTTTCATGGTTTAGTGAGCATATAGCTTAATATGATCATGGTTTAATGTGGAAGGCACATTGGACAAATGCATTTAATGTGGGAGGTACATCGGAGAAAATATTTTTATTATTATGTCTTGTAAAAATAATTTATTGCAAGGTCACATGAGACAAGTCATCTTGGGTGCTTGGATTTGAAATAAAATTTAGGTTTCCACGGAGGTTGTGATGACTATTGATCCTAGAGTCAAACTTAGGTTCACACCTTGAGATTTACTTGGGTGTAATAATTAAGGGTTGCTAGAAAACTTAGTAAAAATTTCTACTCTTGTCACTCTCTTGGGATGGAACTTAGACATCAACTCCTAGTTGATTCATCTCAAGTGCATGCTTTTGTTGTCAATGAAGCTTGGTGTACACTCTTGGAGGCTTGAGTTCCTTGTGAGAAATATTGAGAAGAATGGAGTAAGACACGTGGATCTTATTTTTTCTTGGATTAGTCTTGTGATGAATGCAATAATGGTTATTCACTATTTCTAAAGAAGGGAATATCTTGAATGGCTTCCTCCTTGATTGAGAGTGTTGATCTCGTATGAAGACTCAAAGCCTAATATTATAACTATTTTATTGTTGAGAATATATTAGATTTAGTGCTTTAGTTGTTGAGATTTTTCTTATCTAAGGGCTTTCCAAAGGTACATTGATGTCTCTCTTACTTAAGTGTGGTTATTTTATTCTTTCTTTTTTCTTATTATTTCAATAGTTTTGTTAGCATACCTAAATGCTGCTAGAATTTGTATAGATAAAAAACTTGTGACATCTCTCTAAGGATGATTAATGTTGGAAATTGGTTCATATTTTTTTAAAGAAGCAATATTGATCTTCATTTTTTCATTTCTAAACTTTATGCCTAGACTTTCCTTTAGGTCCATAATTTGTCTTATTGACTATAATTTTCTTTACAAAGATGGTTAATATTTTAGACTATTGTAACTCATCCACCTTTTCAAACATCCAACCCTCACCCTTGTTAGTTATGAGTGGAAAATCAAACCAACTTGCCTTTTTACAAAACCTCAAAATTTAGTAGGCCAATTCCATTAGATGGAAAAGATAAAGCCCCAGCATAAACCATTGAACCTCCTAAAAGATACTTTACATAACTAAAAGAAGAACCATTCAAATCATTCTTCCCTTATGAAAAGTAATCATGATTTGTTTAAATAAAGTTCTTATTTGACTTACCAACTTTTGGAATCCATTTTTTTATACAAACCTAAGAGAATTTTAAGTTTTTAGAGGATAAGCATTCATCAAATTTATACCCTTTTTTGACACAACAAAAATATCTAAAGGGAAAACCTTTAAAGTTTAGATGTTGAAACCAAGAAACATGTGAGGAAGTGATTCAAATGGAATGTGGCAAGGGTTTAGAAATATAAACTATGACCCTAAAAAAGCTATTTCGAGAGCCTTCTTGCTTAGGAGTCTAACTTACAATCTCTAATTTATTTAGACAAAAAATTAATTAGTTTTACATTTATTAGAACCATATGAATTCTATAGAAGCAAATCCATAGAGGGACTAGAATTATATTTTTAATCTTCCAATAAAAAAAAGCCTTCCTTTGACATAAGCAAAACCTAACCTTTCCATAAGACCATAAGTCAACATTACAATCCTTCTTTATCTAAAGTAGAATATGATAAACCTTTAGATAGAAAAATAAAGGACAATCAATGTTTTTCTAGGTGCTATCTATCTATTGATTAACTTCACCACATTGTAGTCTTTTGAAAAATAATCTTCCCACAAGAGATATGGTACCTAGGTCTTTCAAAATCTAATTAATATAATCCTTATTAAGGACCAATTTTAAGACACCTTTAAGCAAGTTAACTAGGATATGTCTTAAAGTGAGAGTCATAGACTCAAATTGATCCTCAATCCTTGAATCCACTTAACTCCAAAATATTAATTCAATTATTAATATTAATAGACTAATTTTATAGATGATTAAATTGTTGAATAATGATTGCAATTGCATATTATGAAATAATAACATGGGCAAAAGAAAGTTTGAAATTTAAGTGTTCACAATTGATTTAGACAAGTAAAATTCCTTATTTACTTATTCTAGTCCATGTTTAATCAAATGACTTTCTCAATTCTATTGGGGTGTCCATGGGTTCTAGAATTTGGTAATTATTATATTGGTTAGTAGATTGTTTGAACAACCTTATGTTTTCTTCATCTAAATGTCATTCTAATAATGAATCAAATATTGTCTTAAACAACTATGGTCAATGGTTGAATGAAATAGAAAGAAAATGAGCATTAGATGAGGGAAATTAATATGGAAATTTTGAAATAAATGATTATAGTTTTAGAACTCATGTGGAAGGAAAAAATGAAGCATGATTCAAATTTTTGAACTAGTAGACTTAAGTTAGGGTTTTAGTTTGTTCCTACCCTTTTTAGGATTTGTTAGCTAACTAGAATGGAGTTGAGGGGACAAAATATGGAGTGGTGGTGGTCATGCTCACCACTCCACTTTTCTCCAATAGCAAGACATTTATTATTCTGGTCGTTTAAGTTAAAAGAGGAGGTGAATTAGCACTTCACTACCATAAGAATGCCAATTCCTACATCTTTTGCATATATTATTAGAACTCTTAAAATGGCTTTTTGGCCAATGGGATGAACCATGAGTATTGGTTAATTGGGAGTTTTGTTTAGAAATATTGTGATAACTATCATTGTTGGTGTTGATTGAGATGAGGGTGGGAGGCTCTATCGTTTCCATTCAATTTGGAATAGTTGGGTGGGAGGCTCTATCGTTTCAAGTTGGTTCAATCATCTTCCATTCCGGTTATATAAGCATAAGCATGAGGGCAAGCTTAAACAACACATTTCAAGCTTTGATTTGTTTAGGTGACTGATCTAAAATCATTCTAGTTTTTTCAGTAAGACCCATCTATTAGTAGATTTCAGATGAACCATCTAAACAAGTCAAAGCTTTGAATGTACTGTTTAAGCCAAAATTGAAACAATTTGAAGAAATTATCTTAAACATTGAGGTTGTTGGGTTGTATTAGTGTTTGAACCAACAAAAAGGGATTATCTATGAAGTAGTACTGGTTCGAGCTGCTCTTGGGAGGTCATAAACTCACTATTATTGTACTTTTCTCATAATCGGGTATGTAATAGCAACCATTTTGGTTTTTTGCAACGTAGTTGGGTTTTTTATACTATTCAATCTTGTCTCTATTCATGCTTATTCACACGGTGCATGTGCATTTTCATTGAGCAAAGAAAAAATAGCTTTGTTTTCTTTTTTGAAATGACGGTTTTGCTTTATTTATTGAGAGAGTAGGTTGCATATCCCAAGCTAGGGGTGTGAACAGCCTGTATAAGAGAGAAGGTATTGATTACTTTCAGTTTGTTGGAAAGTATCATGTAAGCCTCGGGCCCTATTAAAAGCTGGGCCTCACAGACACTTTTGACTTGAAAATGTTGGTAGTTGTGTTCTAAGGATTATGAACCCTATTTTTTAATTGGAATACGGTTGATTAAAGCGCCTGGAAGAAGCATTGTAAGTGTAGAACATGCCTTATTCAGTTGTTTTGTTGTATCATGGTTTGGTTTTCCAAGCAACTCATGGTGACACAAACACTAGAATATAGTTGGGAATTCAAATATAATAAAGGAGGGGGGCTCTCAGTTCTCTGAAATGGCAAAATTTCTGATACTTGACCTTCATATCCATTATTGCACACACAACTATGATACTTATTCTACTTAGCCATAACACAATATTTAATATAAATTTTTATATTGTGGCAATTTTGTAAACAACTCTATGATTTTTGGAATCTGCAGTAACCAGGATTAGAGATCAACAGCTAAAATCTTGGGAATGGATTGTGATCTTCGAACACAATCTTGTTGATTTCTTTTCTATTCATTTTATTCAGTCATACTTGTAGTATAGGTGACGCAAGAGGGTACACCCCTCTCTCAACCAACCAATTTACAAAGCACAAAACAAAATTCACAGCAGTAATTCAAGAACTCAATCAAATACGATTACAAGCAAACATTCATTTATTTATTCAATTACAATCAGTTGGCCTTCATGGCCTCATTCATTTTGAACCACCAATTGACTCCTTTTATGTTCTAGAACAACAACGTTCAATTTCAAAATAACCAAAAGATGCAGCCCCACCTGTATTTTTGAGCTTCCTCCACTCTTAAACTCTACACAACACTCTTTTTAACAACAGCTCTCTCCTTTTTCCTCTATCATTTTCTTTGTTTTCTATTAAATTATAAAACTCCCTCTTTTTTGGCTGTACCTATTCATTTCCCCCATTCTGAAATTTTGCCTCTTCAAATGCCATGCCCCCTCATATTGTCTTAAATTTATTTGCTTTAATTAAAATAAAGCTTGTAATCTAATTCAATTTATAAATGAAAATATGGAAGGATAACATAAAAAATAATGAAGAATAAATGTTTATTCTTTTGCAATAACCATCTTTTTGGAAAATTAGTTTGAAGAAGACTAAATATGCCAATTTGATATTATTGGGTATTGACAGGTGAGAAAATAAAAAATCTCCAATTCCCACGAAAATTGGCGAGTAGGCTTGGGATGATGTCCTCAAATCCTCTGCAAAACAATTTCGCTCCAACCCTTATAAATTTTGAAAATTTAAACTTTCCATAAACCAGCAACACACTTTCAACATTAAAAACACAAATTTTGAGCATTAATTTCTCTCAAACAGTGAAAGATGTAATTTTGATTATTTTTGTGCATTTGACATGGAACCTCCAAGAATGTCCATGCAAGAGGAATTTAATTGATTCCTTACGAATTTTCCAAAAATATTTTTTAAAATTGCCCATGGAGCTTTAAAACAGTATTTTGACAAAAACTTAGATTTTTGCAATTTTGATCAAATTTTTGGATTCTTGTTACTAAAAGATGTTGAAGACCACCAAACCAAAACAAACTGGAAATATTTTTGGTTGATATGGATTGTTCGTTCGCCTAGGATGCTCCTGCATCAATAGGCCCTTGTGTTTAAACCATCGCTAATGGATCTGTTAAAGAGTTTGACCATTACTTTACAAGGAAAACTTGATCAATGTAACAATCTCTTTTTTTTTTGGGGGGGGGGACTATTAGTATGCTTGGGAGCCCAGGATCTGACCTTTGTTGAAAATTTACTTTGTTGTCTCTTGAAATACTCGTGAAGTGTATATCAAAACTTTGGTTGTTAATCTTATAGAGTTTGGGTACCTTTAACTTGAGTATGTCGCTTGGAATGAAGACTATATCAATTTAATGCTACTGCGATGTCTAAATAGTTGAAGATAATTAGTAATTAATAATAGTAATTTGTAGTACCATTTGGAATACACTGCATGATTTGTTTGAGCATATATTTGTTATGTGTTGTCTCAAGTGTTGGGAGTGGTGATATCGGGAGAGGTTTAAGCAACCCACTTAATCTCACCCAATTTGTAGCCATCTTGTATGTTTTATGAGCTCCACATTCTTGTGTGTTATGTATGGGAGATAGATGTGGTATAGGTCAAGGGACAAGTTTTCTAAACTATTTAGGTATAATTGTATTAGATCTTGTTTAGGTATGTTCTTAAGTAATAATAAGTATCCATGTTTGGTTCATATTGAGTTACGTGTTGAGGTGTGTTTACAATTTTATACACAATGTGCATGGGTTGGGTATTGTTGTACGCCATAACCATGTTTATCTATGGATAGAGTAGTGTGATATATCAGATTATACCTTGGCTAGAATTTACTATTGTATTTAAGTTTTATTTCATGTGAGTCAAAACTATATGGTTACCTAGACATTGGACTTAACAAGGATGTCTCTCTCTTGTTCTCACCCTCCCTTTCTATGTAATACTACTATATTACCCTCTGCATGAAGGGAAGGCTTCGACCTATTAAAGGCAACATACAAGAACCTACAAGGGTTTGTGGTTGGAGAAAAGTACTTCTTGATGTGACTTTATCTTGTATGTTTTGAGCACCCATCTTTGTGCACGTTATGTGTGAGAGTTATAAGTGGTCTACATCAAGGGACACTTTTTATAAAAGATAGTTAAAATTATATTATACTTTTCCAAGGTACGCACTTAAGTATTTATGGGTGTGTTAATGTTTGGCTCACACTGAGTTAGGAGTCAAGGTGTGTTCACAATTTTAGAAACATAATGTGTACAAGTTTGGTTTTTTTGTACTTCATAGTCCATTTGGACCTTAATTTGATCCTTGGGCTTAAATTTTACAAGTTACAATTGTAGACACCTAAATTTGGACACTTACGTTGGTCCAAATTTGTCCCTCTTTCTCTAAAAATCCTCTTATTCGCGTTAATTAGGTAATATTGCTATTATCTAATTAATACTCATAACTCTTCTAAATACCTAAGGTATTTAGTTAACAATTAAATACATTACCCCTTTACTCCCCTTTTCATCAAATGAATTAAATAAATATGACATTTATTTAATTCCTCACATGTCACATCATTTTCCTTAATCTTAATCAACCCCCTAATTTCATCATTAGAGATGTGCACATGCCTAATCCTTGATTAGGATGTGTCACATCCTCCAAATTTTACAAGTTGGCTTCTAATCTTCATCAACCCCTAATCCTCTTCTAATCATTGGTTAGCTAATCCAATCAACATCTTGGTCAACTCTCCCCATCCCCCAATGAATTTTTAATTCCTTTTTGTCTTCCCCATGTGAATTTAAAATTCACTTTTAGTCCTCCTAGGTTCTCCTCTTCCCCATGTGATCATTGAAAGGTTACATCAGTCACATGGGTTAGGAACCTTCTATTATAAGCACCTTGTCTTATCCAAGGTACTTCTCAGCTTCCCATTTGGGAACCTTGTCTTATCCTTAGGATACTCCCAATCATTGTGAATTTAAAATTCACTTTTATTCTGCCAAAGCTCTCCCCTTCCCCATGTGATCATTGAGAGGTCACATCAATCACATGCCAAGGTACTTACACCATCAATCTCATGTGTCCTTGTGACACATCATCCGCCACAAGGCAAGATGCAAGGGCTTGTGAGTCCTCAACTCACCACAACCCTACATCTTGCCCATGGTGGTGAGATCTAAACTGTCCATCTTTCTAGGGCTTCTTTCCATAAAATGAAAGATTTTCTTTCATTCTCTAACAACACATTCTCATTCAACAACTTGGAGTTTTTCAACTTCATCTCTCCAACTCTCAAGCTCTCATTCCATCATCCACCATTGTTGCACATTTCAAGCTCTTGCATCCATTTTGTCTCACTTATCTAAATACCCACATCTCTCATTTGAATCCCTATCCCACATAGATCGTTTTGCATCCACTTTTAGATCGTTTCCATCAAGGAGAATACACTTATCAAACATCAAAGGGCCAACCAAGGATCAACTCAACACAAGGTAAAATCTAGTTTCTTTTATCGTTATTTTGTTTTGAGTTCAACTAGACTTATCTCGAGGTGTTAAGTGTTGTTTCCTTCATTTTTGCACCTTGTTTTGCATCTTTTAGAGTAGGATAACTTCATTGGTTGACATTTCTGGCATGCCCGTGGAACCCACAAATGGGTCCCTATCTTTTACATTTTCTGTTGTTTAAGTTTTTGCAGGTTCAAGATGCAGACAGACGACTCCGCCCAAGACAAAGGCAACCCAGCCCACAGTTGGGCGAACCTACCCTTGCAGAGGGGCGAACTTGCCCAAGGAGGGGTGAACTTTCTCTAACTTGGGAAAACCTTCCCTCAGCAGAGGTAAACCTACCCTACAGAGTCGCCCTTATAAGCATCAAACCTCCTATTTTCTCACTGTTTTCAGCAGTTGGGCGAACCTGCCCTTGCAGAGGGGCAAACTTGCCCAAAACAGTGGCTTTTGCAAGGTAAAGCAATAGTTTACAGCTCAATTTTTGTCTTTTTCTTCATTTTTTTTCTGCAGAGGGGTGAACCTACCCTTACAGAAGGGCGAACCTACCCTAGGAGGGGTGAACTTGCCCCAAACAGGGGTGAACCTGCCTGGACAAAGCTTTATGAA
Source organism: Sequoia sempervirens (assembly GCA_007258455.2). Classification (NCBI taxonomy): domain Eukaryota; kingdom Viridiplantae; phylum Streptophyta; class Pinopsida; order Cupressales; family Cupressaceae; genus Sequoia; species Sequoia sempervirens. The sequence goes on from VDFB02000008.1 coordinate 311,638,808, forward strand.
AGGTAAAAATAGTCGTTTAAGATTCGTTTTGGCTTTCGTTTTTCATCATTTTGAGGTCCTAACCCCCTAACATCATCTGTTTGTGAGTGTGTCCACTTCTTTGCCAACATTTGTGTAGCTTGTTTCATGCTTGATGAAGAGCGAAGATCAAAACAACTAGCAACTGTCTTGCAGGACGATCGGTTTGTTTATTTTGCTTATTGTTTTGCTTATCATTTTTGCTTATCAATTTAGGCACATAGTTTAATTAGGGGGAGTCAAATTTTTTGTTTTATGTGTTTTCAAAGTCCATTATGTCACCCAAGGGGGCACTATTTTGTTCACACTTTCCCCTTGCACTTTGTGTGAGCCTGGGGAGTAGCCAAAAACGATTAGTGTCCTCTTCTTAGTGGGACCTGCTTGGGGATTTCATCACCCCAAGGGATGATCCCAACCACACGTACCAACAAAGTATACAAAGGGGGTAGAGCAAAAGATGAATCTAGTCACATCGTGTCTGGCGAAGCATCAAAGCTAGGGTGATACCTAGATAGATGTGAAGAATTGATATGAGCCCTTTAATATCTCACTGGGGTTCCCGACTCGCGCTTGTCGACAGGCTAGTGTTCACAGTTGTGCCTCACATACTGAGAGTATATTGAGAAATCCCTAGCTACCTTGTTCGTCCTAGTTAGAGGACAGTGTTGGCCATACCCTCTTTCTACTAATCTTAGGATTGTGTTGCTTGAATTATCTTTTTCGTGTGAAATGAGTACATATCTTATCAATCGAGTTAGTATTTGCCTCTTGCTTGTTGTTTGTTGTGTCTTTTGGTCCTTGCCATAACTGTTTTCACTTAAGTCAAGTCCAAGTTTGTTGCAGAGGGGCAAACTTTCCCTTTGTCTCAGTCTTTTCCCAACCTATTTCTATCAAAATCATCCAACTTTTTATTGAATAGGTGAACCTTCCCTTCAATAGGAGAACATTCCCTATAGAGGGGTGAACCTACCCTGCAGAAGGGTGAACCTACCCTATAGAGGGGCAAACTTTCCCTCCAAATAGTCAGTTTTTCCTTTCGTTCAGTCAAACAACTTGTTTCAGCAGTTGGGCGAACCTGCCCCACATAGGGGTGAAACTACCCTTAGAGGGGTGAACCTGCCTCACAGAAGGGTGAACCTACCCTAGGATAGGTGAACCTTACCTTAGAAGGGCAAACCTTCCCTCCAAATAGTCATTTTCACCTTCTGTTCAGTCATTTTGAGCACTCGTTTGTTCGTTTTGAGCACTTGTTTTCCTATTTCAAGGACTCGTTTACCCATTTCAATCATCTGTCTCCTTGATCTGATCATCTGTCTCCTCGCTTTGAGTAATCATTCATCCATTTTGAGCTTTAGTCTCCTTGTTCCAAGAGTCAGTCTCCCATTTCGAGCATTCATTTGCTCATTCTGATCATCCGTCTCCCTGATCCGATCATCCATCTCCCCATTCTGAGAGTCTGTCTACCTGTTTTGAGAGTTCGTTTCCCCATTCCAAGGATCTAAAGGAAGATAGGTGACCTTGCCCAACCAATAGGTGAACCTACCCATCAATGGGAAAACTTGACCTTCCATAGAAAAACCTGCCCTTCCATAGGCAAACCTTCCCATCAATGGGCGAACCTACCCTTCCATAAGTGAACCTGCCCTCCAATAGGCAAACTTGCCCTTCAATAGGTGGACCTGCCCTTTAATAGGTGAACCTGCCCCTCTAATAGGTGAAACTTCCCTTCCATAGGCAAACCTTCCCTCCATAATAGGTGAACCTAACCACTAGAATAGGCGAACCCGCCCTCCAGAATAGGTGAACCTAACCTCTAGATAGGTGAGCTTGCCCTCTAGATAGGCGAATTTTCCCAAAAGCAAACTGTCATCCGTCTTCTTGTCATCATCATTTCCATTCATCAACACTTTTCTAAACTCATCATTTCATTGAAAAAATCACATAAGTGCATCTTAGAACATCATTAGAGTCCATATCCATCATCAAATCATCCAACCCTATCACCTAGACTTCATTTTAGGGGTTTTGATTTTTATGCAAAAACTTCTGGAGGGCATAAATTTTGACTCAGGTGTCTGTTTGGGCTGAAATTTTATAGGTGATTGCATTATGAGGTGGCATGTGGATTCCCAATCAACCCTCAATTAGTTGGCACCCGTTTTGACACATTTTTGGGGCTTCAAACTTTCATCTTGACCCTCAAAATCGCAATTTAGTGTTTTTTTTCAAATTTTTGAAAAATCGTTTTCGTTAATAACTCGGAATGCATGTCTTAGATTTAGGATGTTAGTTGGAAATTCATCCTACCTTATTTTTAGGAAGTTTTTGAGAAAAAATTGGACTCTCAAGGATATACCTGTGTAGTTACCTAAAATGACAATTTTTGACAATTTTGAAAACTGCCAAATCTAGAAAAATATGATTGTCAGCATCTTACGTCCCCTCTAGTTAAAAACCTTGAACTTGGTTTAGGATAAATCCTATCATGTCCTTTGATCCAATCCCAATCTGAGCTTTAGTCCATTTGCATTCTCCCAAGGTCATTCGTTCATCATTTGAATCATATAGGTACATCATCTGAAAGCATCTCCAGGTTACACATCCCTCATCATTTTCTCAATCCAAATCCTCTGAACTTCATTTAAAGTTATTATCAAAATTGACCTAGGTGTTTGAAATCAATCATTATCATCAACATCTGCTCAGGATTGTCATCCATCTTGAGTCAGTTATCATCATCATTCGACCCAATCAATCCGCTTTCAATTTCATGGTGGATTTGGTGCTGCAACCATCCATTTATCCTTTAATCCGATCTATTAGCATCCTAAGTTACCTAGGGTAATATTTGAACGTGGTTTAGAACCCCTTTCATCATCCTATATGATCCATCATTCGATCCTATCAATCATCAATCGATCTTATCCAATCCAATCTAACCACATCCCTATCCAATCACCAATCAATCTACTTCCATCTTGAAGTAGATTCAGGGTCGTAATCATCTTGTGGTAATCCAATCCCATCGAACCTCTACACTTGGTTTAGAATCAATCCCATTGCATCATCCAATCATCCTAATTTGAGCTTTAATCCAATCCCGATATGAGCTTGACCTAAATCCCGATTTGAGCTTTAGTCTATTTCCATCCAAAATATTTGATACATCCTATTTATCCTTTCATCATCATGAATCCTTATCCTCCATTAATAGTAGTCAAGGGAAACCCTAATTACGTCGATGATGATAACGAGAGTCTTGTTGATCAAGAAGTATATGGCATAGATCGCCTTGATGCTATCATTTCTAGTAAGATCTCCCCAACTACTTCCCACAATCCAATCACCCCTTCAAGCTATCCCATTGTCTTCATCCATGCCTAATCATGCTCCTTATGCTACCTTTGACAAGGGATATTCACTATCTTCCTCATCTGCATATCCATCATATCCTTCATCTACACCTTCCTCTTATCCAACACATGCATCCCCTTATCCTAATCCATCATCCCAATATTCCTATCTTAATCTACCATCCCAATATTCTGATCCTAATCTACCACCCCAATACTCCTATTACAATCCCCCATCTATGTCCCCCTATCCTAATCCTCCTTACCAGTCTTCCCATCCTAATCCAACATCCACATCTTTTTATCTTAATCCTACACCCCCATCAACCTATCCTAATCCAACATCCACATCTTCTTATCCTAATCCATCATCCACGTTATCTCAATCCGCCATCTCAATATTCCCATCCTAATCCTCCATCCCAATACCCTTATTACAATCCACCAACTGTATCCTCTTGTCTTAATCCACTGTCCATATCCCCATATCATAATTCACCATTCCAATATCCCTACCTTAACCCTCCATCTAATCCTAATCCTCCATCTACTCCTAGTTCTACATCCAATCCCGTTCCCCCATCTAATCCTAGTCCACCAATCCATAATCCATTCCTTCACCAATCCCTAATCCTTCATTTATTCCTATCACGCCATCTCAGCCTAGAGTATGCAAGTTTCTCACTCCAGAAGTTCTCCAAGGACTTATGAAAAAGAAAATGTCCCAACTCCACATCATGATGTCATGGAACCGTGTCATCCCAACCCGTCATCCATGGTCACTAGTGATGAGACCCTTCTCCATATCACACCTATAATTGATGTTACAACCCCTAGCATCACTCAAACTGCTAAAATCATCAAACCCATCGAATCCATCGAACCCCCATCTCCTACCCTAGAAGCCACCAAGCCCATCGACAACACACAAATCCAATCCACTTCTCCCCCTCCTAGTATCATTGAAATCCATTCCCATTAATGCTTTGAATCCTCCATCCTTCCATCTTCCCCACTTGAAGAGTCCCTCCAAGAATCCATCATCATGCCACCCACACAAGATGAGTCATGCCAAGATCCTGATCCAAAGCATGCCAACATATCCCTTTTTCCAAATCAAGATCATGTCATCCCACCTAGTCCCACTCAAGATCACAGCCCTCCATCCACTCCATCTCATGATTCCCTTAACATTGAAGATCCAATCACTCCATCTCATGAGCCCTTATCACCTACTACCACAATCTAGATCCTATCATGTCACCTAATCCCTTTCTTGATCCCTTATTACTCCCTTGTCCTGATCAAGATGTTGTTATCCCCTTATCTCCATCTCATGATTCTCCATCGTCACCTAAACCTACTATCCCCATACCACTTTTATATCCCCTTGGTACTATCACATTCTTCCATGGTGGTCTCCTTGCAAAAGAAAAATAAAGCATATATACCACCCATCATCCTCTGCCTAATAATGAACTCGCATCATTCTTCCAGAATAACAAAAATCCTATCATGGATCGCATGCTCAAGAACATGGATTATCAAGGAAAAGGTTTAGGCATTCATGAGCAAGGTATTTTAGAGCCCATCTAGGTCAAAGAACAAATCTATACACAAGGTCTTGGACATATCTCCCAAGACTTGCAATCTAAAAATGTTGGTACAACCTCTATATGTCCTCAACGAGCCTCTTCCAAAAGAAATATAGGCTCTTCCCATCACTCCACCAGATCATTTTCTGCCATCCCCCCTCCATCGTATTGCCTCAAAACAACCATCCATATTCCTCCTTCACCTGATCCATCCATTTTGGGTCCTTACATGCCTCCATCCACCATCTCCCATACTTCATCTACTCCATCCATTTTGGGTCCTTATGTCCCTCCACTCACCATCATGCATCCTCCAAGTACTACATCTATTTTTGGCCCTTGTATCCCAAAATCACCTCCTCCATCTCATCCTATTCATCCTTTCATCCATCCATCACCTATCCATGTCACCCATCATAAGCATCCCACTCACATGTCCCCTAATTAGGATCAACAAAGGCACATATATGCACATCCTCCATCCACATATCATCCCCAAAATCCAACCTCCATCACTCCACATCATCCATCTCCTCACACTCATCCCATTGCTACTACAAGCACTTTGGATGCCAAAGTAAAAATGCATACATCTAAACATCCACATGAATCTAAAGCTCCCCATGTCTCCTCTAAAAGACATGGTGAAGAAAAGAAAAATTAAATCCAAAATCCAAATCAAATCTGTAGGCCGCAAAGGCCCACCAAAGCAAAGATCAAAACCATGTGGATCCCAAAGAAAAAAGATTCAATGCATTCGAATGAAGAATCCATAACAACATCCAAAGTTGCTAATCTGAAAGCCAGTCATACACATCCTCCATCTCCTAAATTTTTTTTGGGTCCTTATGTCCCAAAATTCACTATCCCATCTCCTCCATCATCCCCACATTCTCCATCCACTAACCCTCCTATCCTTTCACATCCACCACCATATGTGCCAATGTTGGTCCTAAACTCATCATTCCATCACACACCTACCCCATCATTCCATCCATACACTTTCCAACATCCTATCCATTATCCCGCATATCTTCCACATCAAATCTCTTTAATCCATTCTCTTGCATAATCCATCCATCTTCATAACCTTGGTTGTACCAACATCCAATAGTCACTTCAAACATGGGCTCTTAACACCTTCTATGGAACTTGATGCTTGAGTCCTTCATCCATCTCATTATTACATGTCTTCTAAATCCACTTATCCACATCCCTATCTTCATCCATCTCCATCCACATTCTATGCAAAAAGTCAAAAATCCAAAAAAAGAGTCAAGAAAAGTCAAAAACAAAAAAAAAGTAAAGAGAAATAATTCGTCCAATGGTGAAAACTTGGAAAAAATCACCTTGGATAAGTACCATTATGAAAACCTAGCAAACATGTGTTATGTGTAAATTCCCCATCTCGTTTACTTCCACACTTGGGGGCAATGACATTCCCCTTCACCCAGCTCCTCCATCCAACTGATCTTGCGCATTTTTCCTATCGTATCCCATTTATCCCACTCCTTCCATCCTCCTTGTGATATTGATATCGATAGGGGAAAATGTATATACATGCTTTGGACACCTCTTGGCATACATTCCCCTCATCCATACACTCTCCTAATCCTTATTCGTATCCATCTATCCTCTTTGTCCACCTGTCATGCTACCATTAATCTCCCTTCCTTATACATGCATCTTATCCATATCCATCTCACTCCTTTATTTTCCTATCCATCCACTCATCTTCCATCCCTCATGCCTCATCATACATGACATATCTAGAGTGGGGGCATCTATCTTCCTTTGTGACATAGTCCTTGGAGACACCCTTCATCTATCCATCTGGTAATCCTTTTCATCTTCCTATCCTCATCTTCCTACTTATCCTTACCCCCTTACCAATCTGAACAATCCCTCTCATCTCCCCATCCTTATCTCCTTATCCATTCATCCCTATCCTAATCCCATCTCATAATCCCTTGTCATCGGTATCTGGCTATAGGCTTCTCCCCATGCAATCCAATGTCATCTATCTCATCGCCATCGCTCCCACTTCTTTCACACCTCTTTCAAATCTCCCATCACTTTTCATCACTCATCTCTCCATCATATCATCATTCCAATTCATCTTTTGTTGATTTGGATAACTATCCCATCCCTGAGCTTCGTGTAATCATCATCATCCTATCTTATCCACATGGTTAGTCTTATCTCATCATATCGGTACAATCATTTTATCCACTTATCGTGGTCATCTCATCATCCTTTATTGATCGTTTGTCTTTGGTCTTTTGTTGAACTATGTTGCCCCTGCGCTTTCACGTAGGCAAGGTTGATCATTTGATCCGCCCCTAGGGATTTTCTTTTTTCCATCCTGTCTTTGTCATCTATTGAGGTCTCCATTGTCCTCTTTCCACTTTTATCCATGGTCTTTTATCGAACTACGAGGGCTCTACGCTTTCACGTAGGCAAGGCTAATCTTTGATTGGCCCCCAAGCCCCTAAGTCTTTAGGGTGTGTCAGTATCATGTCTTGTCTCTCTTGTGTCGTGTCATCAAGCTATACCCTTATCTAGCTGGTTCTTAACAAACGAGATCCACTTGTATTGTGAGACTCAATCAATTTTGAATATCCTGCGTCATGTCAATCTTTTAGTTTAGTATCCATCATTGGTCTCAACAGGATGCATCCTTCCTAACATACCTCATAAATCCCATCCATCCCCTTTGATCCTATGCCAAAGGACATTTGAAATTGATTGTGATCTTTTGATACTTTTGGCTTTTGTTTATCATTTGAGCTCCCTATCATACCGTGTCAAGGTCACCTTGATCTATCATATCATGGTGTGTTTTGGCTATTTTACATAGGGGCATATCTTGATCTTTTTGCTTTGTTGCTGTCTTTTGGGTTGTCCCATGTAGTACCCACCAAGACACCCGAGGTCTTGTGTTATGCTAGGGCATCCTTTTGTGCTTGTGGTTATCCCAATGCCTGACCCAACCAAGGTCTTTGTGACTTTGGGGTGTTGGGATAGCCTTCTTGTCTATTGTGTTTGTTTTATGCATTAGAAACAAATAGGCCTTGGTTGTTCATACCCTGACATCTTGTGTCTTATGCTATAGCAAAAATTAGTGCTCCGAAAATGAAAAATTGCATTAAGATTGCATTTCATCTCCCATTACATCCTCTCATCTATCAAAAATCCCCCCATCTATTCATTCTTCATCAATCTCCCTCCCCTATCCTTCCAATCTCTTATCATCATCTCTTCAATCTTCTTAGAATAATATAGATTGGTTATTATAAGCATCTTGTCCCCCATCATCCATCCCACATCCCAATCCAATCCTCCTCCATTCAATCTTGCACAAATCATCTAATCACATCCTTGGTCTTGTTCCTAGCCTTGCTACAAGCCTTGATCCAATCATCACCATCATCATCATTATCATCATCGGGATGTATCCTTCCCTATCCTTTGGTGTTGTTTTGGGATGTATCCTTCCCTCATCAACAACCCTTTCATCGAGATGTATCCTTCCCTATCCTTTGGTGTTGTTTCAGGAAGTATCCTCCCCTCATCAACAACCCTTTCATCGGGATGTATCCTTCCCTATCCTCATTTTGTTTTGGGATGTATCCTTCCTTCATCAACAACACTTTCATCATCATCCTCAGGATGTATCCTTCCCTATCCTCGTGTTGTTTTAGGATATATCATTCCCTCATCAAACAACACTCCATCCATCATCCACCCATTTTGGCTTGTAGCTTGACTAGGGAAACATCACCTTTGTCCTTAAATCCATTTGTGCTTCATCCATCTCCTATCGCTTATCATCCTCTCTTATCCATTATTTTGAATCATCTTCCTCATTTACTCTCACATCACCTCATCCATTTTGAGAGCACACCCGTGTTCCTTCGAACCCGCATGTCCTCTCGAGGGGGCATCCTCAATCCCTAATCTTCATCCTCAACCCCCATCATCTTTCTTCCTAGTCACTACTTTGAATGATTGGGGCATCTTTTCCAATCTAATCATCTTCTTCTTGGTCTTATATTTTAATCTTATTTGAAATGATGCTACTTTGTAGCATCATCTCAAAGAGGGGAAAAATGTAGACACCTATCTTTGGACACTTACATTGGTCCAAATTTGTCCCTCTTTGTCTAAACATCCTCTTATTCGCCTTAATTAGGTAATATTTGCTATTATCTAATTAATACTCTTAACTCTTCTAAATACCTAAGGTATTTAGTTAACAATTAAATACCTTACCCTTTTACTCCCCTTTTCATCAAATGAATTAAATAAATATGACATTTATTTAATTCCTCACATGTCACATCCTTTTCCTCAATCTTAATCAACCCCCTAATCTCATCATTAGAGATGTGCACATGCCTAATCCTTGATTAGGATGTGTCACATCCTCCAACTTTTGCAAGTTGGCTTCTAATCTTCATTAACCCCTAATTCTCTTCTAATCATTGATTAACTAATCCAATCAGCATCTTGGTCAACTCTCCCCATCCCCCAAGGAATTTTTAATTCTTTTTTTCCTTCCCCATGTGAATTTAAAATTCACTTTTAGTCTTCCAAGGTTCTCCTCTTCCCCATGTGTTTGAAAGGTCACATCAGTCACATGGGTTAGAACCGTCTATTATAAACACCTTGTCTTATCCACGGTACTTCTCAACTTCCTTTTTGGGAACCTTGTCTTATCCTTAGGATACTTCGAATCATTATGAATTTAAAATTCACTTTTATTCTCCCAAAGCTCTCCCCTTCCCCATGTGATTATTGAGAGGTCACATTAGTCACATGTTAAGGTACTTACACCATCACATGTCACCTTCCACCTCATGTGTCCTTGTGACACATCATCCGCCACATGGCAAGATGCGAGGGCTTGTGAGTCCTCAACTCACCACAACCCTACATCTTGCCCATAGTGGCGAGATCTTAATCGTCCATCTTTCTAGGGCATCTTTCCATAAAATGAAAGATTTTCTTTCATTCTCTAACAACACATTATCTTTCAACAACTTGGAGTTTTTCAACTTCATCTCTTCAACTCTCAAGCTCTCATTCCATCATCCACCATTGTTGCACATTTCAAGCTCTTGCATCCATTTTGTCTCACTTATCCAAATACCCACATCTCTCATTTGAATCCCTATCCCACATAGATCGTTTTGCATCCACTTTTAGATCGTTTCCATCAAGGAGAATACACTTATCAAGCATAAAAGGGCCAACCAAGGATCAAATCAACACAAGGTAAAATCTGGTTTCTTTTATTGTTATTTTGTTTTGAGTTCAACTAGGCTTATCTCAAGGTGTTAGGTGTTGTTTCCTTCATTTTTACACCTTGTTTTGCATCTTTTAGAGTAGGATAACTTCATTGGTTCTTATTTTTGGCATGCCCAGTGGGACCCACTAATGGGTCCCTATCTTTTACATTTTGTGTTTAAGTTTTTGTAGGTTTAGGTTGCAGACAGGCGACTCTGCCCAAGACAGAGGTGACCCCACCCACAATTGGGCGAACCTACCCTTGTAGAGGGGAAAACCTTCCCAAGGAGGGGAAAACTTGCCCTAACTTGGGAAAACCTTCCCTCAACAGAGGCGAACCTACCCTGCATAGTCACCCTTCTAAGCATCAAACCCCCTATTTTCTCATTGTTTTCAGTAGTTGGGAGAACCTGCCCTCAGAGGGGTGAACCTGCCCTTGCAGAGGGGCGAACCTACCCAAAACAGGGGCTTCTGCAAGGTAAAACAGCAGGATGATGGGTGGTATATATGCTTTGTTTTTCTTCTGCAAGGAGACCACCATGGAAGAATGTGAGAGTACCCAGGGGATATAAAAGTGGTGTGGGGATAGTAGGTTTAGGCGACGATGGAGGATCATGAGATGGAGATAAGGGGATAGCAGCATCTTGATCAGGACAAGGGAGTAGTAACGGATCAAGAAAGGGTCCATGTTGTAATGTTTCTAGCTTTGCTTCAACTCTAGCTAGGGGTAATGATCATGCACTTTTGTTTCTCCTAGCTGCAAGGTGCACACTTGATTTAGACCTATAAGTTTGGATTAAAAATCCAAAAAGTATACCAAATATGATGTCATGTAGAACCTAGAGGATTCCAAGACCTCAAACAATCACTTATGTAGTGTGTCATTGATGAGAGAGGCCCAGTTTGTTTTGTTTCCATCACAAATTTGAATGATAAAATAACACATCCAAGGATATAAACCCTTGAAATTAGGAAAAACAAAGACCCTACTAAGAAGGGTTATAACATCCTTTGGGTCCTCTTGGAACTCACTCTTAAGAATTAATTTTTCCATATTTATAGCATGCTTCCTTTGTTGTAATATTAAATTATCATTGATAGAGTTGGTAGCATGTGTAGTTAAGTAATGAGCCTTGCTCAAACTGATCACAATTTGCCCTAATTTGCTGCTTGTAATTTTGTCAAACAATTCATGTGCAACCTTATAACTTGCTGATGTAGTGTTTCAGTTTGAAGTTGCTTGATAGGAATGGATACTAAGATTGATTTGAACACTTCTACAATGCCCACAATCTGATCTAAATGCAATATGCAATTCTTTTTGGATTTTCAATGCAAATATATGAGAAACTAGGAATGCAATGTTTAGCTACAGCAAGTAAATATTATGCAAAACAATTGCCATGCACCCTACCATTTACAATTTCATTACAGGGATATCTATTGGAATGAGCAACTTATATCTCCACTATTATTATGAATGCATCAATACAATAACAATAGCAAACGGCCAAGACTCTTAGCAAAGTACATTTGAACAAATGCTTAGGTCTGATATAGACTGTCACCTACAGTCGTACCACTTATTATGCAAATAAATGACATACAATATGCATGAAACAAATAAAGGAACCTGGTTTGGAGTCGCCTTGTATCACCAATGAAGAAGCAATCAATATTTCCAAGGAAGATGAAGACCATATGCAGCCAATATGAATTTCTGAAGAAAGTCACCCCTATTTTGATTGTGATGATGAAATAAAATAATCTACCAAGTTTCCAGGCCTTCAATAACTTCTAACATGATTAGCAAAGCCCTAGGAATAATGCGGACCAATCTCCAAGAGGAATCAATGTAGATATGAGCTATAATGAATAAAAATGTCCCTCCAATGGTGTCATAGTTTGCTTCAGACTTAGCTTCAGATTTGTCCAATGAAGATCTGTCCTTCCCCTTCAAATATTCGATGCTACAAACACTTCTCTTCAATGCCAATCAACTCCAATAATCGTAGTCTTCAAAATTGGCCATAGGCCACAAATTTTTCCCGATGAAGTGACTAAAATATCACCTCCAATCTGCAACCCTTCAAGAGATATTTCACTCCCTCAGTTATGCTATCAATGGGAGTTTTCATTCCCAAAGACAAATTGATTATCTGCAGACAACTTGGCTCCACAAATGCTCAAGAATAAATCACCAATCAACAATTCATCAAATCTGGATACTCAATGGTGAGACCTCAAGGTCTATTTATGCATTTCCTCTAGAGGTCGGCCTCAATAAAATAATATTATCTTTTTGAATTCTAGAAGATTCCAATATATTTTAATTTTTGCACTTTATAAAATATTAAAATATTATATTATTAATAAAGTGCATCTCAACATCAAATTATAAAATAAGGTTTCCATAAATAGAAACAATAATGATATATGATGGAAAACCTTACTCCGACCAAATACGGAGCCAAGTAATCACCAAATGACTGCCAGATGACTCTCTCACCATGCCTCATTAGCCTACGAGAGCCGTTAATAGGCTAATCCTGTTGATATGTCATTGTCAACTAGAAGGGGACATTACAAGTTATACCTTCATATTATTTTAAGGCTTGGACTTCATGTTTATTTTGTCATATTGGGTAGAGGTTGGAAGCCCAAATACTCTTTTCAATAAAATCTAAGCTAATGTCCAATATAGTTTGGCTTGCAATACCTAACACTTTTTTTATTTTGATTATATGCCTTGGCAGAAGTGAAGACCAACTCTGAAGAATAAAGGCAACATGAAAAGTAACAAATTACACTAAGCCTGATGTGCCCATGCATTGGGATATGAATGTTATATCTCTTTCAACATGGACCCTCTAAAATAACTCCTAAATGTACACATGTCCAAGATTTGTATGTCTAATATTAGTAGAAGGTGAAACCATCTTAGATGATAAATAATAGCCTTTATATGCGTACCTAATTGATTTTAATTATTGTTGCTCTCCTTACATAGATGATGCTAAGCACAAACAAGGATATCAAATAGTTCAACCATATAATCTCCATATATAATTTAGGGGATATAACCTCACTAAATTATCACATAGTTCTAATATACCAAATAAACAATCTTATGAATACTATAGAAGTTTTACCAAAATGTTTACCATAAAAAATTTGTTGTGCAATTAGATTTTGATATTCCAACATGATTCATAATTTAGGTATCAAAGATCCAAGGATTTTGATGCCCAAAAAAATAATGTGAAGTATACAATTAAGTGATCACAAGGTGTTCAATTTCCTCTATAATGTGTTATGCCAAAGAAAAACCATCCTCAAACCCTAGAAAACAAGCCTTTGAAAAGTATCAAGGTTTTAGGATCAAAGTTACTTCTTAGTAAGTATGTCAAAAAATAATCTCGAAAAGGGAAAAATTTGCAAAGTGTCAAGGGTGTTGTCATAATAGTCGTTTACAATTCCTGAGAGGAACGAATTTTAGCTGAAATCACATATTTTAGAAAATATAATGATTTAAGCCTTAAAAATTTCCATTTTAAGGATTCCAATTGAAGAGGGTTTGATCAAATCACCTTAGATCAAACCCCCTTGGATAGAACCTCGCTAGTTTTAAACCATACCTATAAATGCGTCTCCTTTACACCTATCAAAATGCTGATAAAAAATATCTTTCGATTTAGCTTTTGGGGGATCAAATGAATTCATTTAAAATTTATTTCAAATGATTATGGTATTCCTCAAAACAAGCCATCCAATGAATATAATTTTAATAGATTTTGGTTTTGTTATGTATTTGTTTTTTAAGTTTTATTAAACAGGTTTTTCATCGAAAATGAATTTCTTTGTTCTTCACATGTGGAAAAATAAAAGATTATCAAAAAAAAAATTGAAAAATATGAGTGCACCAGATATTGAAATCCTTGATCCAACAAATAAAATAAAATAAAATTTTGACATATACAAAAAGTTACGATTATACACGCCATGGTCAATTGTAATTCATTTAACTTTGAAACTTGATTAAGGAAAAATATTCAATAAAAAACTATCTAACCAAGTGGAAGCACTAGATATCAGAGTTACAAATCTAAATTTGAAAGAATTAGAATTTTATCCTTCATGGAAAAAAAGTTATGCATATTTGAAGGCCACTTTTAAAAATGTTATTTTCTAAAAAATCAATTTTGTGGGAGATGGAAGAAGTGCAATTTGATTCCAAAAATTTTGAAATTTTTTTAGAATCTACAGACAAAATTTGATGAGACTCTAGTTTGCACCATCTTCAAATTCCTCACTGTTTAGCCACTATAGGTGTCTGAATGTGAAGATTTAGTTAAAAATAATAATTTCAGTGTCCAGTTTGGCCAAAAATTGTAAACCACTATTATGGGATCACCCTCAAGGATAAAACTCAAGAAAAAGTACCAAACTAGCACCCAAATAGGAGCAACCTGAAACCATGATCATGAAAATATATCTAAGTGAAATATTGAGGGATTAGACTTTGAAGGGAATAATAAACTAGTTCTAAACTAAGAGTATGAACACAACCTCAAATCCAAAAAATATAGAAAATTAACTAAGGGGGTCAAGATTTACGAACAATATGAGATGGGTACCAAAACTGGAAGACATGTGAAAATGAATCTTTACAAGTCCAGGAGTAAAAATTTAGGGAGAAAACATAACCTATGTCCATGTAAGAGAACTACCAAAACCTTTACTTTGAAAAGGCGCAAAAATTCTAAGTATAGGAGTCAAACTATGAGGGTTCAAAAGAACTCATCCAAAAGGGATGTCATGACAAAGCCCACGAGCATCAAATCTCATTATAAGGATGAGATCATCATAACATTATCAAGAAAAAATGATTTGAGACTCTAATAAACACATTTTTTGAAGGGGAGAAGGGTTTGTATGACTAGGGCACAAAAAAAAAGAAAAAAAATGAAAAATGAAAAATGACCCACAAAAGACACAATCATATGAGGACAAATATGATAAATGAAATAATGAAAATAAAGGAAATAAAGGGGAAAAAAACAAATAACCAACTAAAATTACCATTAATGCACCAAAAAGAAACCCTACATAGTAAAGCAACGAGAAAATGGAAGAAAAGTATGATGAGTGAAATTTGACTAGCATGCAATAGACCCACAAACAAGAAAACATACCATAACAACAATTTTCTCACCAAGAGCTAAAAATTGTGAGGAAAGAAATATAGTTGCAGAGTACGAGAGATCTTGAAGGAAAACAACACAAATTAATAACAAAGGACACAAAAAAGGTAAAGATAAATTAACACGCATGGGAAAATTGTTATTAATGTAAATCCAAATTGGTAAGTCAGGGTGTCATCATATCCTAGATATTGCGGTTTTAGAGATTCCTTTATGGTCATGCTAGGATGATCAAATCTAAAATTCCAATAGGGTAACATCATAGGCTTGACAAGTTCAATCTACAAAGCGCTGTGGTTTTGGAGTTTTCTTTACAATTATGCCAGGATTACCAACTCTAAAAGTCTAAAAAATGGCCAAAATAGCTGAAATGAAACTAAGGAAAAATGCAAGAAAATAAAACCAAATAGAAGGACAAGTAAGAAAACGAACAAACAAGGTTAAGAAAACAAAATATAATAGGGAGTCACTATTTTTAAAAAGGTGAAATGGGGCATGAATGTTTAAGGAACAATAGGAATCACTGACAACTTCATAAATAAGAAGTTGGTTTTTGATTTGAAGTATTTTATTTATCTAGCTCCAAAGTTCTTAGGTCATGTGTGGATAGGGGTATAGCCAATTATTTAGGGAAATGACATAGTTGTTGGGATTTTTCAATAGGATAGAGCAATAAAAATTACCAATTACAAATTGGAGATAACATAATTGAAAGAAAAAATGAATTATAGAGACACAAAAAATTAACATGGTTCACCAATTTGGGCTACATTCACAAACAACCATCCAAGTTTTATTTAAAATCTAACAAAAATAAATACAAGTTACATTAATTTGTGACAATTTCTATAGCTACGCATACACTCAAAATGCCTTCAAACTTTTTGCATAACCTGCATTGTTGCATTCTCCTCAAACACAAAATTGGGCTTTGTTCAAATCTCTCAACCTATGCAGTGCTACATGTTATTAGACCTTATCATATGTGTGAATCTTGGTCTTCTACATCCACAACAAGAAACTATCATTTTTGGTAGTTACAAAACTAATTTTCAATGGGAAATTTAACAAATATCTTTATTAAAAAATAATGATTTTTTTCTTCAAGGGTGCTACCCCCAAGCCCTTGGCTAGGGGCATAGCACCCCAACCCCAGTGTGGGATTTTCTCGCAACCCCTACACTCCCTTGTTAATTAATTTGGGGGGAAAACATGGCTGCTAAAGTGGTGCAAGTATTAACACCAAGGAATGATAAGGCTCCAAAAACCAACAATATTACTAAAATTTCTATAAGACAATATAAGTTATATTTTCCTATGTTTTATATTCCCATGAGAAAATACAAACAAGCATTTGTTTTTGAGACCAATAGTTTACTACCTTGGGAAAAATTGAGATGAACTTCTAGGAGTTATTCATGCATTTTAATTCAAATGGAAAAATATTTGAACTTAGAGGATTACATGAAGAGTCTTCGCATATGATAATTCTTACCAAATGCAAAAGATAATTAAGAAGGATGTAGATGGATTTGTGACAAAATTATTTTCATTAGAAGCACAAGAATAAAAGATTCTTACATTGTAAGATTTATAAGCAATTGTAGATTGGCACTCAATAGTTTTTGGGGATATGCCAAAATAATTAGCTCCCAAAATAGATCAAAATTATTCTATTTAAATAGTTCCAAGGAGCCAACAACCCAACATCAAACCCTACAGGTATCCATATGTACAAAAAAGTGAGATTGAGAAGATGATACAAGAGATGTTAGATACATAGGTATTATTAGACATGGTCATTTTCTTTAATCCTCTTCATTTATGATGATTGTAGTCACCTAAAATTGACACCTTGTCATTACCTGACAATTTTTTCTTTAATTGATTGAATATAACCTTAACTATTTAATTAATTATCTCATTTTTATCATTATTAATTAAATAATATTTTTATTATTTAATTAATAAAATCACTATTCATCATTGTTCGCCCATACCTATTTTCTAGCCTAAATCATTTAATCATATTTCTCTTATAGTCCACATTAAGTAAATAAATCATATTATTTATTTACCTAATGTCTCGTCCTCATCCCAAAAAATAAATAAATAATTATTTAATTTACCTATTTTCTACACATTCCATTAAGTCTAGACTAATCCAATTAATCCCTTAATAACCCACTTTCATAACCTAATTCTAATCACATCCTCCAATGTGTACAAAGGAATGAGCTTTTTTACATATTACATGGCCTTAGTACCATGTCACATGGGTCAAAGTACTTGCCCATCCCTCTTGGGTACTCTATAATACCCTTGCCATCTTGTCCATCCATGTCATAACCCCTTTCTTTAGAACATTTGCAAAACACTTTTAGTTATTTTTATGTAGCAAGGTTTGAGAAAAATGATTTATTAAAGAATCAATAAGTAAATACATTAAATCTATAATGAAATATTCATACTATATCAATTTATATTATTAAGAGTTATTAAATTTAAAGGGAGTAATAAATATTATAAAACATCATTTAGTTAAAGATGCAAATATTATATTCAATTTTATTTTAAAAACAAATGGTTATGGAAGAAATAAGTTTAGAACTTATAATTAAAACATAATAAATAAATTCAAAATTATAAGCATATTAAATTAAATAAATAAATATTGAGATAATATATATAAAGAATATTAAGGTACTAAAAATTTATTTAAATACAATATAAAATATTTATACCTCACCAACTTATATTATTGTTAAAGAATAAATGAATATTTTAAATTATTTTAATTCATGATACAAATATTATTTTGATGTAAACATTATTTTAATTTTATTATTTTACACATGGTATTGGAGGAAAATGGGTAAAACTATGACACTCAAGGATAATTATTCTATGGGAGTTACATGCAATATTCTATGACAAGAATAATGCTATTCGTGGGAGATTCTATGACAAAGGTGAGAGTTACAAATTATATCTTATGACAAGGAATAAACTATTATAAGTATATTCTATGACAAAAAAAAAGAGGAATGAAATTAATATAGGAGTTACATATGAAAAATGGAGCTATTTTAAGGGAGAATAATATAATAATAGATATTAATTTTATTACTTTTCAAAAAAAAAATTACCCTCTAACTTCTATAAATCGAGGACACTTGTATGCATTCAGGGAGATGGGCTTTTGAGAAGATTTTGGCTTTTTAAAAAGATTTTTTACATTTTAGAGAATTTTGGGTCTTTATATGTGGTATCAAAGCAAGGTTTGGAAGCTAGACCTTGAGCCTACTATGACTTGCATAAATTAAAAGTGCATAATATTTTTGAACTACAAATTGAACGTTCATGAAACTTTTTTTTGTCAATCGCCTTATCGTATCTTATTTTTGCTTATTGTGTATGTGAACTTTCAAATTTTTATTTAATCTTGATGGATTCTTGAATATTTATGAGAGTTTGTTTGAATTATTTTTGGATATTTTGATATATATTTACTTTATGACCCTGGATTTATTGTTGAAATTTGATACAATTTAAACTTTATACATTATTGTTTGGATAAGATATGTTTTATACCTTATTGTTGGTATTGGTATAATTGGTTGATGGAATTGATGTATTTTATGATTTGTTGTTAATGGATAACTTTTGTACACCTTATTGTATTTATTTGGAAAAGCAGGTTTTGAAGGGGCCCCAAAACCCTTTACAACATACAGAAGATGCTAAAAAGATAGAAACATTTAGACTCACAGCCCACAAAAAACAAAAAGCTAACTAAAGATAAAACCAGAGAACCCGTCAGCAACCCAACAACAAAACATCAACAACAAGGCTGATTAATCAAAAACAACAACAAAACTACAACAAATTAGATCAAGAACATTGGTCGAGGCCATATTTTCAGCAATGACCCCCTCGTGCATCTTGACCACATCCTTTAGATCCTCAAACAAAATGACAACCCTTTTCTTAGGCTTTCTCCTCGTTCTTAAGCATGACCTAGCCTCCAAGTCCTTCTATGCATCAGGGCCAATATCCTCAATCTTCTCCTCCAAATTCATGTAGTTAAATTCATTAATGGCCTTCTCTTTCTTGGGGCATCTTTGCTTAACAACATGCTTCTCTTTCTTGGGGCATCTTTTCTTCCCCTTCACATTCTTTTTCATCAAAGGCACAATAGCTTCCTTCATTTTTTTTATCAATTTCATAACCCTTAGACCAGGATTTTGAATCCTTAGAATCATCAACAAACCCACTCTCCTCCTCTGATGGTTCCTCATAATCAGAGTCATTTTCCTCATAATCCCCTTCCCACTTATCCGCCAACTCACCAGTATCATACCCAGTATTTTCACCACCCTTTTTACAAGCTGGGGTCTTAGGAGAAGCTAGTAACACCTTCATCTTAATGTGATAAAAAATGAGATTCATAAGGCCTTCATGGAGAATAGCCTTCCTAGGGTTGTTCCTATGATCCTCAATACTTGTTTCCATATAAAGGAGGTAAAAAGGAAACAAAACCTGAGAGTTATGGCGCAAGTGATTTAATAACATGAAGTGATAGCCATAGATAACAAAATACCTACCCTCCAAAGTGAAAAATTGCATAATAGCCAGAGCGATGTCCCTCCAAAGTGGCTTAATAGATTTGTGAGCATACCCACCGCTAGCAATAAACCTCAACTTCTTCTTCTCTAAGCTTTTGAAGAAATTGGTGAGGGTCGTCTTGGCCGCAACCCTATCTTTGTAAAATTTCCTTCCCTTGTAAGGAAGACTAGTTACCTCAACGATAAAATCCTCATTGATGTTGGAATCCACACCCTGGTAGCGCAAAACCCTGTTGTTCCACCCACTAATGAAATCCTCTGTCACTTCAGGGTTAGGACCATGGAGCTTCAACAAATAGGGGAAAATTCCACCCTTTTCCAGATGCTCCCAGATAATTTTATTGCTACTAAACTCTTTGCAAGAGCTTGGCTCCACTCTGCAACAAGCACCTCCCATGGTGGCATGCAACAAACAACACTCCACCTACTCTTTGATCTTTTACATAGGAAAAATTAGGCAAACAAACCACAAGGCAAAGCAAAAAATACCCACAAAATGTGTGAGCCTGCCAAACCAAGTACTACCATGCCTTAGCTCCCAACCCATAACCTCATGAACATCTAAAAAGAAATAATTAAAAAAACATGCACTGAACTCAACGTGCAAAACCCAACCAAGGAAGAAATAAAATAGCCTTTCACCCTTCTTAACTGCATCCTTGACATGACAATTGGTCATAATTGAATATGTTCTAAAGATTAAGTGGAAAATAATCATAAGTATTCCAATTAATTCAAGCCATCACTCCTAAATTAACTAACCTGTCAGCCAACGAGTTAGCCTCCTTGAACACAAGAGTAATTATCACCTCATCAAAAGTATTAATGCTAGAGATAGAATCATTAATCAGATGGGCTACAAACCATCACGGTGGGTTGCTCTTCTATAGACACTTTATAATGATAAGAGAATCCCCTTCAATCAATAGTTTTGAAACCCCAAAGTCTTTATCCAGTAAAAGGCCATGATAGGTTGTTGTTGCCTCTGCAAAGTGGTTTGTTTGGATTCCCAAAGGGAGTGCCATCGCAGAGACAAATCTACCATTCTCATCATGTAACACTCCCCTACAACCAGTAGGTCCTGGATTCCCCTTAGAAGCACCGTCAAAGTTAACTTTGAACCATCCATGAGAGGGAGCTTTCCAACGAACCCCCTCCCTAGAGGCTTTAATCTTCTTCACTAGAATAGAAAGATCACAAGAGAGATTCCACCAGTTCCCCACTAACAAATCATAATTGGAGATAGCTTCCTTAAGACTCAGAGAAGGGAGCACCGAGAATTTAGAGAGAAAATTTTCCTCTATGGCTTCACAAATTTTGAAAGCCACCCTAGAAGGAGAGAGCTCCAACTAACGGAAAACATAGTTGTTACATTCCTTCCACACTCCCTAAGCCAAATACGGAAAAATAAGACCAAAGCATCGATAAAGTCAGATTATGAGTAGGAGCCACCCATTGGAACCATATTTCTGAGATAGAAGTAGGAAACACCCAAGAGATATCCTACTGTTGAAAAATATGAGCCCACACATCCCAAGTGAAACTGTAACTAGCTAAAAGATTATAACAATCCTCAACTTCTTTACATAAGAAATACCTGTTCAGAAAAGACATTCCCCTTCTCACAAGATTATTGAGAGTCAAGATCTTATCTTGACACATAAGTGAGAAGAATATATTAATTTTAGGCAAAAGCTTCACATTCCACAATCAACCCCAAAAGGGAGGGGGACCAACCAACCGAGTCTAAAAAGAGAAGGCTGAAGAAATAGAAAACTTACCATTAGGAGCAAACCTCCACACCACAAAGTCATCAAGAGAATCAATAGGGATGTGAATCAGAGAGAGTAACATAAAAAGAGGTTCCAAATCCTTGTTAACCAAATCAAGTCTAATCCATTTACCCTGAAGAATATAATCAGACACAAAAACATTCCATTCCCTGATACAAAAGGATTTGAAAGGGGGCACCCAAGGTTCATCCTTCAAGGGAACATGACATATCCACCAATCATCCCAGAACAAAATCCTTCTACCATTCCCAAGCACCCATTGCAAGCCAACAACAACAATGGAACAAACTCTAAGCATGAAATTCCAAAGAACAGATCCCTGGGCAGGACCAAAATTCTCCCTCAAAAAATCTCTAAACTTATCCACCCCCTCAAATACTTCAAAGAGTAAATAGCAGTCCATTCCTTGTCACACACAAGCAAATTCCACAATTGTTTCACCATAAGGGAAGAATTAAAGTCTTTTATCTTACACAGGCCTAAGCCACCTTGGAATTTCAACCTGCAAACCTCCTCCCAAGACAACAAATGTAACCTTTTCTTTTCCTCCACCCGAGACCATAAAAATATTTTCTAGATACACTCAATCTTCTCCCAAAACCTTCTATGAATTTGGAACAAGCTTAAAGCATAAACCAATAGATTTTGCAAAGTCAACTTGATTAACTAAATTTTACCAGCTTGGCTAAGAAGGGCACCCTTCCAACCAACAAGTTTCGAATGAAACTTATCAATGATGCCATTCCCAAAGGAATCAAAAACTCCACTAGAACAAAGAGGAAGCCCTAAATAGGTTGAGGGAAGCTCCCCAATGCCACAATCCAAAATACTAGCAATCGTCAACTGACAATGTTTTGGATTATTAAGAAAAAAATCGTGCTCTTAGGAAAACTCACCTTCTGACCAAAATTTGCCTCATACTAATGAAGAATAATACAAATAGATTTAGCCACAACAACTGAAGCCTCAACAAGAATAACGGTGTCATGAACAAATTTTTGATGAGAGCAACAAAGCTAATGTGAAGTGTTGGTGATTTTTTAAGAACCAAACTTAATCTTAGTCCTTACCTATGAATTTGCCACAACTCAATCATCAACAAGGTTGAGGATTGGCCAACATTTAAGTAAAGTACTTAGTACCTCACTTTTCTCTTTGAGCTCTGTGAAACCTAGGAGGATAATCCTATGCATGCTCATAATATCTCAAATGTGGTCAAGATTATTTCCTCACACAGATGCATTTCCTTAGGTGAAAGTGTCATTTGTTTCAAGGAATGCGTTTACATACTATAAGTTGGGGCAGTGTAGTTTAAAATATGTTATGAATTTGTCTTCATCTTGAATCTTAGGCCAGATTCATTACTAGCTTAGTTGGCCATGAGATAAACTAATAAAATAATCAGTGCCCTATCTGAGAGAAAAATAGAGTCACAACTTGCAATCAATCAGTAATACAATTATGATTGAACATCAAAAATTAATGGACTATTAGTATGCCACTTTGTAACATATAACTCACTATGTTTCAAAATATTGCTTCCTTACCAAATCCTATATCCCTATCCTATAAAATAATAATCTCATTTTAGCATTTAATCAATTCATTGAATTGAAGCATAAAACAAACTCATCCATTCGATGCAAATGGCATAAGACAAACAAAATTATACTTGATAACTTCATTCATAATTTAGAAGAAAGATACACAAGAGAACAATATTTTGAAACTTTCTTTCCATTGCTGATATTTACTTTATAAAACCATATTTAAGATCTTCAAATAGTATAAATTTTTCCCTAGATTAGCTTCTGATATATTTGCTAATGTATCTATTTACATTCTATTTGCTTTGAGAGCATAACATTCACCTTGACCTATTCTGGACTCAAAATTTTGAACTATCCTAACATCAGCCATGAAATCTCCTTTATAAAAAGGGGAGCAACAAGCATTCGACTAAAATTACAATTTCATTTTCATTTTAGTTCATTTCAAAAACCTAATTTCAACAGATTGCTTGCAGAACTCACCAAGCAGTTTCTTATGAAATCATTTGGGAACAGGGGAGAACAAAAATCAAAATACATATGTAGGATACCATTAGTCATTGTCACCGTGTTCATTGTTGAAACAAAAAAGATTCCATATCATATCAGCCAAAGGACTTCCACATCAACATGGAAGAGCAAAAGACAAACCATGGACACACGAAAAAAATACCTCCTATGCAAAGACCATGGTGTCATCAAAAACAAAAATAAGGAGGTGACCCTATTAAGAATCATCAGCATCAGAGAATGCCCAACTGCTCCTTGTCCTTAATGAAATTGGAGGAACCATCACCACGTTGTCGTTAGAGCTCCCATATGGCACTAGAGAAAGGAGGTACTAGACATATCCTAAATCAGTGTCACCTTCAGCATCTAAAGGAGTATTAGAAAGCACAATAAGAGAATTGAGTTTTCCCAGGTAGGCCCTATGACTTTTCTCTTTTTTCCTGGCCTTCTTCACTGGCTGAGTGGCCAATTCCTTGCCTTTGAACTTGACCATTTCTCTTGGAATGGTCCTATTTCTCAAGTTGTACGTACTCTACACACTTGATTTCTTCTTATGACCTCTAGCCGTACTTTTACCCTTTGAAACCTCTAGAGAATCCTGGGCTTCTTGCTTAGTTATATCCTCATGATACTCAAATACATTGAGTCAACTAGACCTTCTAATAGGCTGAATTGTCACACCAGTTTTCCCCATCTCTAGAACAAGCAAAATTTAACAATTCAAGACAAAGCTACAGGGAGACACACCTATAAACCCAGAAAATTGTAACCAACCCAATAGAAAAATTTCTAACCAGACCAAAGAACCCAATTTAAAACCAACTTACTCAAGACAAAAACACTCAATATTCAACTCAAGAAAAAAAAACAGTCTTTAAATCTTCTTCACACTTTGCCTTACATTCACAGCAAACTGGAAAGATGGTGAAAATGAACAACGATCAACTTACATTAAATAGACAATTGGAGCATGCATAATTAATGATTCAAGAACTCCTCGCACGAGCGAGTTGATAACTTAACAACTCGACTTTGAATTTGGGTCGTTGATCTTAAAACAATTAAAACTTCATCTAAGGTGGCCATGAGCATCATTTTTCAACCATTAGCAACTTGCTCCTAGAAAACAACAATGTTATCTCAAATGCTGCCACATTCTTCTTTAATCTTGATAAATAATGTGCGATCTAACAATTAGCATGTATCGCAAACCTAATCCATGCTTCTTCATTGATATCGACGAAGTACATAAGACCAGTATGCCCCTTTTTAAGAGAGAATATTTCCTTATACACTTCATCGCTCATCACTGATCTTCCCCAAAGTTTAGGGTGCAATCAGCGATGAAAGTATTGCCACAAAGAAGTTTAGTCCATTGGATTGTCCTGTTTTAAAATTACATCAATGGTTCTCCAATCATTTTGTTACTTTCCTTTTTGATTTATGTGAAGTCCTCAGGATCCTACCATGTTTCCCTTTCATCAATAGCCATCTCCTATTGTAGATGAATCTCATCCTTCATCGACCTTATCAGTGATGTAAACATCCCTGCAATGAAATCTTAGCCCTTGGATCTATGACCTGTCTTTTGGTCACGTCCATCGTGCATAACTAATTCGAACTTTGCACCTAGGCTCCTATCAATGACGAGAGATGTAGTGAAGAAATCAGATTTAGACACATACACTTGCATGAAAATAAATGGTACAAGAGACATTGCACATAAGATCTTATCATATTGGCAAAAGAAAACTCTCAGAGAATACCATCGCTCATCACTAATTCTCCTCATACAGTTTGCAAGCAATTAGCAACGAGAGATCTTCATATTAGCATTGCATATTGTGTATCACTAATATAGAACTTAGCACTTAAAACATATCCACGATCACACGATGTAAAGGAATTCCATCATAGCACTCGTCGCTGATCTTAAAATTATCATTTTATGACCATCCATGATGAGTGATAAGAACATAAGGTCAGCGCATCACTCATTGCTATTACAATATTGAAGACTCAAAAGACATTAGCAATGAGCGATTCCTCAACAATACAAGGCACATCGCTCATCGCACATTCAATTTAAGAGCTCTGAAAGCAATTTGAGATGAGCGAGAATAAAGAAATGTTGCTCATCACTCGTCACCAATTCAAAATATGCACTTTTGAAGAAATCAATGATGAGTGATAAAGTAAGATGATCGTCGAGACTTAAGTGAAAACCCTAAACACGTGCACTTAAGTTGTTCTAATGAAAGGGACTTATTGGATATTTTTGATATGTGGTTGTCATTGATGTCAAAACTATTAGCATTAATGTCTTCAAGGCTGTATATGTCAAGGATATTGAGAAAATTGTAATGAAATAAGTTGCAAGTTGACAATGATGAATTAACGTTCAGTCTGTTGGTGAGCTCAGTATGTTGATTATCAGAGGTTGTGGATTAAAGGATTTCTTGTCGAGTATATCTAGTTTATCCATGTCAAGTTTCAGAGATCCGCATAAAATATTTGATTGAGTTATGAGCAGTTGTTTTATGACAGTTCTTTTGTTGCTTTAGTTGGTGTTCCTGAATGAAGATGATGTAATTCTAGTAAGTTCAGTTGTTGCGGATGCTTCTCTAGCGATTCATGATTTTTGTGGATGTTTCTAGATCGTGCTCTATCTATCTTGCACATTTGAATTGATCGTTGTGCTCGCGATTGGTGATTTTCTCTTGCGTGTTCATGTTTTTCATGTTCATGGCCAACAGGGTAATTGTAGCGTATTGTCAATTTTTGTGGAATAATTTTTGAAGGTGTTTCATGTTCAAGGATTTTATTTTGGGTCTTCATTATGTTGTGGATGACATTGGTCGATTCACATTGAAAGTTATTTATTGTTTTAGGCCAACAGTTTGCATATGTTTTATTATTTTTTTGAAGTCGACATGTAGCAATGTAATCTCTTGTTGCGGATATATATAAGTGATTTATTATTCCATTTGAATGCATGCATGTGTATGTGATGTGTGAATAATTTCCTAATCATTTGAAGGCAGAAGCATAGTGTGAAGAAGAGTGAGTAGAGTGTGAAGAAGTGTTCATGTGCTAAACCGAAACTGTAATCAGGCATTAACCGATGTTATTTTCTCAGTTCAAAATCC
This sequence comes from Sequoia sempervirens, assembly GCA_007258455.2. Classification (NCBI taxonomy): domain Eukaryota; kingdom Viridiplantae; phylum Streptophyta; class Pinopsida; order Cupressales; family Cupressaceae; genus Sequoia; species Sequoia sempervirens. Next base: position 311,665,900 of record VDFB02000008.1, read on the forward strand.
TGCAGATGTAATTTGAATGTTTCTATAAGATAGTGTGTCTTCCTTTGGGCAATAAGCCTTGTTGTAATTGAGCAGTGAGATCTAGGCAGTGTTCCTGAATGGATGTGCATTCCCCATTTCATTCTCTATACTTTTAATGGGGTATAATCTTGTGGATTGACCTCCACCGTGGTTTTTCCCCTAACAGGGTTTCCACGTGAAAAAATCTTGGTGTTATGTATGTTTCTGATGTGTTGATGATTTATGCTTTCATGGTTATTAATCAGATTTGATAATAAGGTTAATAAGTTTAAATTTCTGTGACAAATAATTCACCCCCCCTCTTAGTTGTCTGCCCTTTTGTTGCCAACAATTGGTATCAAAGCAGGTTCCTTGGAAGAAGTTTAATAGTTTGAGGTGATCCGGGATGGCAACATACAAGAAGGATTGTCCAAGATTTGATGGAACAAATTATTCTCTATGGAAGGCTCAAATGGAGTGTCATCTAAGATGCATTGGTGAACCCTACTAGAACATTACAAGGAATAGGTATGTTATCCCACATAATGGTCCTTCTACTGCTGCTGAGATTAAGGATGTTGAATATAATATCAGGACTAAGGAAGCTTTGTTGAGTGCCTTGACTAATTATGAGATGAAAAATGTGATAGATCTGAAGACTACTTATGAGATCTAGAAAAAGTTGGAAACTTTGTATGAAGGTGATACTCATGTGAAGATTGTTTAGTTGCAAAGTTTGAAAGGGAAATATGAAATGTTGAGAATGGGTGATGATGAGAATATTACTTCTTTTATGCAGAGAGTGAATGAACTTGTGTGTAGTATCAGATGTGCTGGTGGAACATTGGATGAATTAGAAATTGTTGCTAAAGTGCTCAAATCCTTGATTGCTGCATACAAATCCAAAGCTACTACTATTGAGGAGATCTTGACTGTGACAAATGTAACTAGAGACATGTTGATTGGTAAGCTTATTGATTTTGAGTTGAGTGAATTTGGTGATGCTCTTCCTAAGATAAAATATGCATTTAAGGCTACTACCTTTGGAAAAGATAAGCAAAGATGTGATCTGGGTGAAAGTTCTTCTAGAAAGGTATTCAAGTATGAGGAAATGTGAAATATTGAAGAAGAAGAGAGAGAGCTAGACGAGCTTGAAGCACTTATTTTCAAAAGGGAAGCCAAAGGAGAAGGTAAGTATAAAGGAAAATTTCTTATTAAATTTTTTTCTTGCAACAAGATAGGTCATTTTGCATCAAGGTGTTTGGAAAGAGTTCCTAAGCCAAGACCTAACAAGCCTTGATCCCAAAGAAAGTGTTATTATGTTGTTGATGAAGGTGCGACAAATGATGAATTTGATAAAGGGAATGTAAGTGAGGATGAATGGGTATTTATTGCTATCAAGGAAAATGATCCAACCCCTATTGAATCTATTAGTTGCTCAAATGTGGAGAAAGCCCTAGCTACTCAAGTTGAAGAGAAAGATGAATGGGTGATTGACAATGGATTCTCTCATCACATGACAGGTGATAAAAGCAAATTTGTGAGCCTGGAAAAGTATGATGGTGGTGTTGTAAGATTTGGTGATGACAAAGCTGGTGTAATCCTCCACATTTAATGCTCTTAAATCTTTGAACTGAATAACGTCTACTTCCTCAAGCGTGAGAGCCCATTTTGATAGGATGTTTGCTTCCACATTCCCCATACGCTGCGTATGACTAACTTCAAATTCTTCAAATAAAGCTAATTCGTCAGAGATCTTCCCAATCAAACCTTGAAGATGCCATGCATCAATTTTTCAGTTGATAATTACCTGAATTATTATTAATGAATCTCCCTCCAAGTGCACCTTTCGGATTCCTAACCTTATTGCCAATTTAATTGCCATTAGAGATGCTTTAGCTTCCACTACATTGTTTGTCCCATCTTGTAGTCTCATTGCTCCTAATGCGACCACATTTCTCTGCCAATCCTGGACAATACACCATGCCCCAGAAGGTCCCAAGTTTCCCTTTGCCACCCATCAAAATTAAACTTCAACCATCCTTCTCTTGGTCTTTCCCATTTTGCAATCTCAGACTAACAATGTGTTGGATTAGCCCAACCCTGCCCCTTAACGGGCCTATAGTCTTTGGATATTGTTAGTATGCAGAGATATCCAATTGTGCAGGCTAACATTGCATTTTTTTGAAAGACTAAGAGTCAGCTTGATGTATTAGCATGATGCGAAGGTGGGTATACATGTATTAAAGTGTTTTAAGGATGCCTACAATGATATTTTGTTAGTTTAGTGTACCACACTGAATGATAATTTACAAATTTTTTGTCTAAATCTTTCACAGTATATACTCTAAGGTAGAGACATGGTGTTTTAGTTTGTATCCTTCCTTAGAGAAAGTTACAAGTGATATAGTATTGAACTGTGTTACGACAGTAGAAAGTGGTTCAAGAGACTTGTTGAAATGCTTTGTATTCCTCCAAATGTTAAGTTTTTGTCAAGCGGTTTTGAAGACATACCCACCGATGTCTAAAGCGTGTTATATTAAAGTTTCAAGTAATCTAGTGCTCCATAAGTTCAGTTTTCAAAATGACAGATTGATACAGTTGGTTTTGGATTCTTAATCCTCATCAGAACATATATTTAAGTACTTGCGCCAACAAAATATTGTAAAGTTTAATTATATGAGCTTATTTGGACACTCCACATGTCTCATAGTGTCTAAGGTATGAAGTGCATGAAGATATTTCTTGTTTCCAATACCACACAAATGTTTTAGGTCATTTATTGAAGTTATGTTTTTGTTAAGGCCGACTAAGTTATGTTGATAATGTGTGCCACTAATTCAATTTTGAGTGGAGTTTAAGGATTAATTGAAGATGTTGTATGAGTCATGCCAACTCATTTGGGAGAAATGTAAATAATTTTTTTATCATTTTTGTGTACTGCCAATAGATATGAAGGCCGAAATGCTACAAGTTTCATATTTTCTTTTTTTTGGCCGACTTAATTTGTATTTGCAAGTTTGTGGATGATATATATAGAAGATAAAAGATGATAAGTGAGGTATTGAAGTGTGTGAATATGTATAAGTGTATGGGAATATTGTAATAAGATCTGCCTCAAACCTAATGTACAAAATTGATGACTATCAATGGGTTGAAGCCATAAAATCAATCATATTATAATTATTGTAATTAGAGAGTTATAGCTTCCTTGGGTGTAACCCTAAAACTATAATCAAGGAGTTGTATATTCCTTGTTTTGTAGCCCTAAATCAAAGTTGCAACTGTTTCTCATTTGTGAGGTTGGATTTGGATAGTAGATCCAAGCAACATTTCTCATTGTGGTTTTTTCCCTATGGGGTTTTCCACATATATCTAGTGTGAACTATGTTCTTATGTGGATGCTTATCTTCTTTCTTATTTTGATTAGGTAGATGAATGCTTTAATAGTATAACTTAGCTTCAGTAGTCAAAGATTAAGATTGAAATTTGAAGCATGTTGATTCACTCCCTCTCAGTATTTTGGTGTGTTCAACATAAGGGCGCTAGGTGCCCTGACCTAAGCACTTTTAGCTTTGTCAAACTCTGATAAATAAGGATTTAGTTCAGTTTCCCAAAAATGTAAATTAAATAGGTAAATAAAAAGAATAATTAGGCACATGCACTTAAGAGGGTGCCAAATCTCTTGTGAAATTATCATGGCTAACAATTTACGACACTACAATTGGATATGTGAGTTGGAGGAATACTTTGATTTGAAGGAGATTAGAGATGGACACAAAGGGTGAAATTGGTATAGATAAAACTCAAGGGATATGTTGCATTATGGTGGAGGGAAAGAGTGAGAGGGTTGTAAACGGTTATCCAAGAATAATAAGGTGCAGTCAAATGGTGGCTAGATTGAAGGAGAAATTCATCATAGGAGATTATGAATTGTATTTATTTAGGAAGCTACAAAATCGAAAGAAGAAAATGAGTGTGAAGGATTACACAAAATATTTCTACAAGATGGTGATTAAAGCAAGACAACACTAGTTAGATCAAGAAAAAGTGGCTAGGTATATGAACAGGTTGAGATTTAACATCCAAGATCATATGGGTATGTTAAAATCACCAAAATGGAATAGGAATACCAATATGCATTGAAAGTAGAGCAGAAGATATTTAGGTGACAACATAATAATTCTATAAGTAAAGGAAGATTTGTAGTAGATAAGGGATAAGGGAGTAGTATCAAAGGAAAACAAGTTACTGAGGAAGAAATCAAACCAAAATGGAGTAGATAAATTGGGAAAGGTACAAAAGGGGAGGATTATTTTGTAGGAGGACATGGTAGCAACATCGAGGGTTTCTTTCGTAAGTACTTCTAGTGTGCAGAAACTAATTCTTGAGCCTATGAGTTTCCATAAATATAAGAGGGAAGCAAGAAGAATGCAATGAGAAACTACTTGGTATAAGAGCAAGAAGAGAGTGTAGCATCTGTGGAAAGTGAGGAACTAGAAGAAGGTGAATCTCTCATATTAAGGAGAGTGTTGGTGAAGCTAGTGAAGTGTCGTAAAATTACACCACGTGGTAATTTCACTTATATTTTTTCATCCACTTTAGTGTCCACTCCCTTAGTATTTGTGTAGACTCATCTTAGCCCTTGCATTAGCCTTTTTTCCCTCTTAGGATGCTCAAGACCCTTTTCCAACAACTATTTTCTTGTGTTAGTTTTGGGTCAAACCTTGGGTTTTCCTCATTCCCACTATTCTTGAGCATGATTTTTCTAGACATTAGCACGCCTTGTGTCGCGTGGACATCTACGAACTGCACTAGCATCTTGCAATATTTGAATGTTAAAATAGTAATTCCTAAGAATTTTCCCACTTGTCACCTACCTTTGTCAGTGGAAATGGTTTGAGATGTCTTGTAACGACTTAGGAACCTTATTTTCCCTCCTATTCTCTCTTTAAAATCCATTGTTTCAATTCATTTGTTCTTGTTGATCTCTCTCTTGAAAACTCTCTTTTCTTCTTCTCAAAATCTCTCTTTCTCTCTTTCTCTCAATCTTGCACAACTCTCTTGCTTGCTACAATAGTCTTAAGCTCTCACAATGTTCTCTACAACTCTCTTGGCTCTCACAACTATCTCTTTCTTTCTCTCTCTCTCTCTCTTTGTCTTCCTCAAGCCTTGCAAGTGATATCTATCTCTTGTCTTATGTCTCTAAGCATCTTGGGATTTCTCGCATCCCTAGTCTATTCATTTTTCTATCTTGTCTATTTATTTTTCTATCTATTTGTCTATTTTGTTATTTGTGGAGGTGGAAACACCGAAGCAGGGGTTTGACTGGGGCAAGCCCCTAAATAGCCCCAACATTTTCTCTCGATCTTATATGTGCAGGTATTGAATACATTTATTTGTTGGAGGCTTCATTACTTGGGTTGTTGTGAGCACTTTCTTCCTCCTCAGTTTTAGATCATCTAAATTCCATTTAGTCTATATTTCATTTAGTTTACTTTATTTTAGTTCTGTTATTTTATATTATCTTCTCATATTTCAAGAGATCTTGGCAATCAAAATAGAAGTAGTCATTTTGTTGTTTTCTGTGACATTTTCATTTTTTGGTCCGTACGAGATGCTAGCATGTCATTGAAACACCGTGTCACACTGTCATCCTTGGGTTGCATTATCATCCTTGTATGAGAGCTTGTCATTTTGTCTAGAAGACCTCTATGACCTACTCTTTCTTTTTTTTGGAACTCTCATCATTTTATCTAGTCACTTGAGCTTTTATCCTTGAAGACTTTGCTTGTTCTGAGACTCGAGGGTAGAAAATTTCCTCCTCTACAGCTAGGTAGGGAAGAAGATGGACCATATCAAAGGTTTCTTTTTTTAAGTGTGTTCAATTTTGGAGGTAGTTATTGTAAGTTCATAATAGATTGTGGCAGTATAGATAACCTAATTTTTGAGGAAATAGTAAAAAAGTGAAGTTTGAAGAGGCATAAACACCCAAGCCCATATAAGGTTTCCTAGTCATAGAGGGGACATGAGTTGGTAGTTAATGAGTAATTTCTCATTATTATTTTAGGTTGGGTCTTATAGGGATGAAGTGTTATGTGATATAATGTCAATGAATTCCTATCATGTGTTGTTGGGAAGACCATGGTAGTTTGATAGGGAAGCCATCTATGATGGTAGAAGGAATTTATACACCATCGTCAATGTTGGGAAATTATTTCTTAAGTTCTCTCAAGGAGAAGGATAAGAAAGTAAAAAAAACTAGCCCCATAGTTTGTTGTAGTGCAAAAAATATATATTATGAAGGATGTTAGAGGATGTTAGAGTAAAGTAATTAATTAACTTTACTCTCCTCTTAAGAATTCACTTTATGCACATATATTAGTCATTTAATAATTAAAATGCACTCACCTTTAGGGTTAGGGTTTCCTTTAGGTTTAGATCTCCTTTTATAAGGATTGATCTCTTGTATTCATCTCTCTTGATTCATTCATTTTTCTGATAATACATCTTTGCACATTGTCAGAGCCAAACCCTTGTTTTGTTCTCTCTCTTTCTCTGTGACAAGTTTCTTGCATGCAGGTGTTCATTGGGTTATGTGGATTTGTATTTCTCAAATCCTACAAAGGAGTCAAGACAACTCCATGAAGTTGCCTAAGGAGGAAATTATAGATTGAAAGAGTGGAAATAATATTGGTTTTATGTACAAAAAAGTAAATACAAGGGGGGCAATAGAAATGATGCAATTAATTATCAAGGAAGTGGAGGCCTGGAGCAGAAATATCCCAAGGTATACTTGGGAAGTTGTAGATTTTCTAATGAATTGCATGACTCATTCCTATAGAGAAAGACACGTAGAGGTGATTTGTGAGTCGAGGATGGAGAAGAAGAGTAGTAGAGAAGAAATGGTAGATTCCAAGGGGACAAAGAGAAGATGTGGTTCAAGGACAAGTGTGGGATTACCATCCCATGTAATTTTAAATATTCTCGAGTTTCCAAATCATGGAACATTTCTCTACCCAAAGTGTCTAATGCAGGAGCATTTGAGGTTTATGGGCAATCCTATATTGCCCAAAAAAATTTTATAGATAATTTATATTATTTTAAATTTTTTATATGTTTATAGGAAAAAAATTAACAAATTTGGTGAGTCAAGGTAGGTGGAATTGATCAAAGTTTAAAGATATGGGTTAAATTCAAGTTCCAGGGAATTCTAAAGTTAGTTGATTTCACTAAACCTTGACAAGGGTAAAGTAAATTTGGGTATCGGGCTTCCTTGTAACCTTGCAACCTTGGGGGAAAGGAAGTTTTGAGGCATGACCTCCCCCACCAAGTCGCTTCTTGACAACATGAATGGGAATCGAGCTATAAATAATATGCATAACATGATGAACCAAAAGGAAAGGTGTATGATTTTATCCTAAAACCCTAAACCCCAACATCAATGGGGTCATCAAGATTATGTTAAATGTCCTATCGACCAACCAAATATTGTTAATAAGCAAGGTTCATTGTTGAAACCCAAACCCCAATTCATAGAAAGTAATTAGGATTTCAAGTGAAGTCATATCACCAATCAAGGAGTGATAGAGGGTAAGGGTACCAACCAAGACCCGACACCTGAAGAACAAGAAACTCATTAGGATTTCACCATATTGTTTATGCCCGAATCTTGTGAAAACAAAGAGGCATGGATCACTCCTAATCTCTAACCCCTGATAATGTGTAATATTTTGATTGGCAATAGGAAATAATTGCAGAGGTCATGACACATGGAAATAAATTGTCTATCTTCCATTTTATGGTTGAACTACCATCAACACACATAAAAGGAGTAGAATGAGATGAAGCCAAGGAGCTAAAATCAAAGTAGGTTGGTATGTGAGGAAAGAAGGAGAGCACTTGAAGAAATGAAGATCAAGTTGGGATTTGGGTATGTATAATAAATAAAAGAGGTTTTGATAGTGTTGTTTTCTTCTTTGAGTCATTGTAATCATTTAAAAGACCATTGTTTGAATTGTTACCATTATTTTAATTGTATGTGAATGGGTTTTTAAATGTAACTAAATAATTTACATGTGAGAATTAAATAAAATTTATTTTGTTATTGATGTGTAAAAATTAAATTTATTGTTGTGTGGCTACTTGGTAAGTTAGTTTGAAAAAACTCCCTTACCTTGACTGCACTGAAATCGTTGTTGGTTTAATCTTCCTTTATTTGAAAATCTTATATCCTTGTTAGTTTATTCATGTTGTGTTTGACCTTAGGGTTGAACTATTAGATGTTGCTAAGGTTTTTTATATTCGAGGTTTTGGAAGTGAGGATCTTACTTGTCACAACTTTAGCACTAAATAGTGTTGGGAAAAGGACATGGCATATGATATGGTTTGTAGTTCTCTTTTATGGTCTTATGTTTCTTCTTAGAGGTTTGTTTTCATATGACATTGGATTTGAGGTTTTTGTGGGCCTATTGTGATCATTATTCTTGTGGTCATTTAATATTGTTTTATTTATTAAAATTTTTAGCAACAATATGTGGGCTCTTTAATATCATATTTTGGATGTGGATAACCTACCTGATATTTTTGGAGATCAAGGGTGAGTGAGAGTAGAAAACTATGTGTGTACGTGTGCTCTATTTTTTAGTAGGTTGGTTACAATTTTTTGATCACTATGTGTGTTATTTGATATAACGTTTGATGGAATAAGCCACGCCCTTTGTGTGAGTGTTGATTGGTAGACTATGTTTCTTTGGTCCACCAGACTAAACATTTCTTATGCAGTGGTGGTCCTAGGAGGTATATGTGTCTTTGATGGACTATTTTCATTAGGTTTTAGTATTGAGGGTCTCCAATTTTATGCACATTTACTGTTTTTCACCATGGGAGATGGTAACCTTGAGTAAGATAGTGGATTATATAGGGATAAAAGCTACAATGTGGCTTGTATATGCAATGAGTAGAAGGTATATCAGTGGTGGGGGTTAGTTGCATATGAGAAACTAGACGTGGTCATTATTTTGGCTAGTTTAGAGTATATGATGTATACTAGATCTTTTTTCAAGGAGATTGGACTTTTGGGTTTTGTGTTTCTATAACAGATGGGGGCTTGATACATTGTTGTCTCTATGTGAAGTTTAGTGTGTTATCTTGCCTTAGGTTTATTATCTTTCATGTTTGTGAATGATGGAGTATGGGACAATTATTTGTAGGATGATGATCACTTAGAATATGTTATAGATGATTTTGTGAAGCTTGTGAATATTTAGTGAAGGTCAATTAGGACAACATGGTGGTAACCTTGGTCCTTCATTGACTTTTTGATTTATACCATGTGTATGCCTCTATATGATGTGTGTAATAATTTCTAAGAGCATTTAATATCATTATGACATCGTAAGATGTGGGAGTTACTTATGATGTATTATGTGATGCATATAAGAACATGAGTATAGGGAGTTACAGAGTGGACCAAGAACCTTGAATTTCATTATGATTCGTAAGAAATTTATGACATTGTAAGAGGTGTATTAAATAATCTTTGATGATGTGTAAGAAGTGGGTTGTCTTTTTGGATTTGGGGATTTGTTATTTTATCCTCTAGTGTATTATTTTTGTCCTCTAGTGAAGTTGAATGCCCAAGTTCATGAGAAAGGTCTCGAAGCTTCTAGAAAGATGCTTTTAACTCTTAGACACATATCACAAGGTCTCTCTTTTTTTGAATATTTAGCTCATGGTTTTAGGTAATATTTTAAGGAAACATTTTATGGTTTATTAGATTCCTTTTCCTATACATTGGAATTAGAGGATAGTGGTTTATGAGGAGAAGTAAGGAGTTTTTTGTAGGGCTATGTTGTCAAATTTTCTCTAGGGGAGCAAGATGTTCATATTTGTTAAGCATCTAAGACTATAAGTGGATTGTAACATGTTTCTTGTTTTTTAATAATACATGGTTATTATGTTTTTTTAGGGTGATTTTCTTGAAAGGGTTTTACCCATGTATATAAATGTTGTTTCTCTTTTATTTATGACTCTTATATCCTTCTTCATTCTTGTTCTTAGAAGTGTTAACTCACATGTTGTTATGCTACTAAAATTTACTTAGATATGAGATTTTTATTACTTTCATTGAAGGGTTAATGTGGGAAATAAATCTATCCCAATTCCACTTTATGGAAATCTTTGTGTGCACTTGTATCACTCATTTTGTTCAATAAATATTATGATATTGGAGATACATATTAGGTATTTTTTTAACAAAAAATATACAAGAGGATACAAAAATTATAGAGGAAAATAAACTTTCCCTACATGTAACCTAGTATAATCCCATCAAATACATAAAAAAAACATAGATCAACCTAGGTTAATAAATGATTGCTAGATACTAGAATTTCGATAGGTGTACTTGAAATTTCAAGAAAGTAAATAAGAATATAGGAAATGCTTAGCTCAATCACTAGAGAATGAATTCCAAAATTAAGAAGAATTTATGATTAAAACATGTATGCTAAAAAATGATGCCTCTATGTCAATGAGGTGACTTAGTTTCTATGTTGGACCTATTTCCTATCTAAGGACAAGTTCATAGATTTGGGACAAATTCATGGTCATAAATCTATACTATGAGCTTAGAATCATCCCAACAATCAATAATGTTCTATTATATAAATTTTCTTGATGTATTACAATCTACTTTTCTCTTCCCAAACATCTAGGAACTTAGTTTCATTTATAAATGAGTTGAGGGTAGTCCATTGGTCATAGAGAGGCAATTTCTTTGAAGATAGCCCTAAAAAAGTGAACAAGTAAAAAAAATAATGGGTAAGTACCCTAAGAATGCATATTTGTTACTCCTTTTACCATGTCAAATAAAAATGTGCCCCTATTACTTTCTCTAGTGCTTTAAGATAAGGTAGGTACATAGGTGAGTGTGATAAGTGGGTGGGTAAGGTGAATGCTTTAGAGTGTGTATATAACAATATGATGTAGGGAAAAATGTATAGGGATATGTGTGTGTGTGTGTGTGTGAATGGATAATATTTTAGAAGAATGAGCCCTACTTCGCATAAGATTGTGCCATTTGTCATTATGTATATTTATTAATACATTTCCTCAAAATAGGCACGAAATATATATGAGAAATGACATGGGTATCCAAATTTCACCATTATATGTGTGTGTGTTTTTCCCTATATAACTTGGGTTAAGATCCCATGGGTTTCAAAAAAATAGCACCAAAGTTTAAGATTTTGGTAACCATAGGTTGACTAGATCCTCTCAAACTAGATGATTATCCATCTTCATCATTATCAATTGAACTTAGTAATACAACTAAGTTGTCTCAAGAGCCACCATGCCTTGGAGAATTATTTTTACAAAATTTTGAAGATATAAGTATCATCTAATTAATCTTCCCACATTGGTTCTCATTTTTCTTTTCATCTTTGTCAAATTACTTTCATTAAGAAGAACATCATGTAGCTTTTCAACCATAATTAAAACATTATTAACAATCACCTAGTCAATATAATTTTTTACCTTTGTATGAGAAGAAGACAACTCTAAAAGAGATGAAGCTTGGTCACCTTCTACTCTCTTAGTGATATCATCCATGATTGGTGTAGGGTAAAAGTACAAACCTATGCCACTCTTTATAAAGGAATCAACCAACACCAAAAAAATTCTCAACTTCGACCACATAAAATTGGTCTTTATGCTTTAAATTTCAAAATTATGTAAACTAATGAAATGTAGAACTCTTGATGAAGTTTATTGAATTGTAATTTTTCAAATTTAAAAAAAAATGTTTTGATTATTTTTTTCAATTTAAGAGCATATTTGAAATGCTAAAAATTTTAGGAAAAAGTGACATTCAATTGATGTCAAGAAACAAATATAAAAAACTTCATTTTCCCCTAATTTTTTTCTCCAAATAACTAACTTCAATATGTAGTGCATGGATTTTTTTTTTGAAAATTTGATATATATTTTTCTCTTAATAACGTTTTAAAGTCAAACTTACCAAAATTTGATAGTTTTCATTTGACATCTATTGTCTACCTTTTTTATTATCTTCAAAAAAACATTATACCCTTTTGAAGAGGATTCTCTCATCTAGTACACCATATATTTTTTAATTTTTTTTAATGTGTTTTACTATTTCTCTTTTAATTTCTAATCAACCTCTTTTTTAACTTTAACAACCTACTTGCATTATTTATTTTAAAAAATATATTAAAACTAATCAAAATATAAAAAAAAATACATATTTGGATTCACCACTCTGAGTTCTACAAAAGGGTATTTTTCTTTTAAAAAAATCATTCTGACTGAAGCAATATTTAGTTGAAGAACTGAAAGTTTCAATTTTTTTTAAAAAGACTGAGTTGGTTGCCAACTAGGATGCCACATAGACATTTTTAGTCAAAAGGGTTTCGACTGAAACCCTTTCTATCGAAACCATACACTTAAAATGAGTCACATTTCAAAGCGACAAAGAGAAAAAATCAATTTTTTTAGTTTTAGGAAAAAGGGTTTTGCCTGAAACTCTATGTGCCATGTATAGGCCACATGGTTTTGGGTGAAATTGTTTTGACAAAAAATGTTTAGGTTGAAACAGTTTCGCTCGAAACTATTTAGTTGGTCAAAAGTGTGACACAAGTTTTTGCTTTTACACTGTAGTAGTCCAACATTTAACTTCATTACTTGGAGATGTCCCAAAAACCTCATGACAATTGAAAATCTACTTTTCCTCCTTGGAGGCTTCATTATTTTGGCTTGAAAAAGATTCCAAGATGTTGAGGGTTAGTCTCTTTCCACTAGGTAGGGTGAGAAGGGACCTTCTTTTTGAAGTCCACAAATTAAACTTTTTCTTTGGACACTATGATACCAAATAACCATGTTCAATACAAAGGCATATATGTCTATATTTATGCACATATATAAATATGCCCTTTACATGCAAGTACATACATGTACATATGTATGTGTACACATTCATATAGACACATGTATATTATAAATGTGCATGTATGTGAATATTTCTACACATATATACACATTCATAAGCATACAAACATGCATATATATACATAAATATACACACATATAATACATGTGTGTATACATATATGTGTATATATTATACATATACATGTGTGTGTGTATGTATAAATTTATATACACATATATGTACATATTTGTATACATATTTATATACTTGTATATGTGTATGTATATCTATGTATATATGTATATATGCATACATATATATGTATATACGTATAAATATAAGTATATATATACATATGCATACACATACACATACATATATATGTATACATATGTATTCAAATATACATATATTGGATTATATGTGTGTACACATACATATACAAATTTGTGTATGCATGTGCATAAATATATGTACATATAAAATGCACAAACATATACATACATGCATATATGCATGTTGCAAGCATTCCAAATTACTACATGCATGGCATGAGCATCCAAAAGTGATACTACATGTGTCACTATTATTGTTGCAAGTTTGCAACAAATCCCATATAGGAACCCTACAAGAACTACTACATGAATGTTAAGGGACTAATCCCATTTCAATAATCATCCAACCATCCTTGAATGCATGCATGCAAATATGTAACTATTCTTGATTTAGAGATCCCTTAGGATTTACAATCCAAAACATAATTGTCCATAAAACTACATTTAACACATATTTTGGAAAAAAATATAAAACACATATACTAAAATTGAATGCCATGCATGTACAATAAGCCATAGACAACCAACATGCAAATTTGAATCCACTAATACATATCTAAAACACCCAAGAATTTGTAGCCACTAGATCCACATCATGCACACACATGCAAACCCAAACCACCATGAATCCACAACATGTAAGTACATAAATACCCAAATGACCATGAATCTACAATATTGAAGTGATTTACCCATCCAAGTAGCTCCAAAACACCATGGATCCCCCACATGCAACAACATGTAAATGTTGTACACTCCAAAACATCACAAGTCCACAATGTGTGTGTGATGTACCTATCCATGTAGCTGTAAAACACCATGGAACCACAACATGTAACAATAATTGATGATTCCACTCATGCAAGCTCAAAATTCCATGGATCCATAACATGCAACAACAAGTGATAAGACCACCCATGCAAGTCTAAAACACCATGGATAGATATAGCATGCAAGTGATGAACCAAACTATGCAACCATATGTAGCTAATTTGTTCATCCATACAATTACATGTGACCCAAAAATCATGCATGCAAGCACATACATTTTATGGATCCATCTATATGATCCATGTATTCCATAGAACATGCATGCAATTATATTCTCCTTTTTTTAGGCTTAGAAACTCAAAGAATAGTGACAATGATTCCACCCATGCAACTAGGTGCAACTAATTTGTTCACACATAAAACTTCATGTGATCCAAAAATTATACATGTAACCACACACAACCCATGGATCAACCCACACAATCACATGCAATCCATAGAAAATACATGCAATTAGATTATCCTTTTTTAAGCATGAACAATTCAAATAATAGTTTCATTGAATCTTAATCTCCATCTTGTTACCATTTTCTATACTTTAAAATAAGATAAACTATACAAACCTTCCACTTAAACAAGGTTCAATATCGTAAGGAAGGTGTTCCCTCATATGGCCTAAAACCAAGTTTTGATAACAAATAAAAGGAATTATTCCTACATCATTGATAGTACCAAAAACTTAAAACCTAGCTATGATACCAAATGAAAGAAAACAAAATAGTTCCTACATTGATTTGATGAGAGAAGCAACATAATAGGTTAAAAATCTAAAGAATAACAATAGAGAAAAATACATGACACAATATATAACCTAGGGAAACACTTTTGGAAAAAATGCAAACTCTTTAGCACACTCAATATATTATTAGTAACAAATACATTTACAATACACATAATATTTGTGTTTTATTAGGAGAAAGAGGATATCTTCAACCACTTCTAGAGTTAATAAGAAATCATAACCCTTGTAATTATAAGTGCATCCTTTGTAAGCCACCAACCCATGCATCTAATATATAAGAAAACACCCAAGCTAGAAACCACACATGGTTTTCAAAACCATGAACATATATCATGGATAAATGTGATGCCCAATTCTTGTACTCAAATTACAATGCTCAAGTCTTAACAATTCAACATTTCCAGCATGGAATGTAACTCCCCTATTATAACCGCTCACCAAAATAGGGCACTCCATGTTGGACTCATACCTCCTTTAGGAAGATGCTCTTACATGTCATGTTGGTCAAAAGGCATCCATTACTCTTTAATCCATTATGTCTCCCTCTTACATGCTTTTATGTGACATAGAATCTATTATACATCTTACAATGTCATAGATGCTCTTACAACACATCATATTTCATATTACAAGTATTATATAGTGACACTCCAAGTGGGACATTCATTTTTCATCTAGGCACATTAAAGTATAAAAATAATAATAAATACAAACATTACAAATTGTAAGGTGTATGAGATCTAATCTCAACAAAGGTCAATACTTTCCTATGGTGTATAATGAGTTGAGGCAAAGATGACAAACCCCATTTATCCTCCTCTCAATCATCAACAAATTGATATAAATTAGATCCCTAGGATTTATGCTTTCTTCTAGTAGCCTATCTAGTGGCTTGACTTGGAATAATCCCAAGCAATCACACTTGCTAGATTTTCATGAATACAAGCTTTGAGACTATGTTAATAATAGTAAAAGAGATAAAGTGTGGCAATGGATGTCACTAAGCCAATCATTATTAACTCGTTGAAGTTTGATGCAAATTGATGAGCATGTTAGAGTCACCAATAGACACAAGCCTTCAGGATCACTTGCAAAACCAAAAGATGCCTTCCATAAGAGAGTACCAAAAGCTAAAAATATTTCTTGATTGTGGGCATAATGGATTTGACTAAACCCCAATATGATTACATGGATTACATGATATTAATTGGATTGATTGATTGAATTGTACATATGATGCCTTGCTTATATGGGTAAGGTTGAGAGATAAGATAAAACAAGATTGCGACTTGGTAAGTGTCTTAATGCTATGCAATGAGACTACTAACATAAAAAAAAAAATTAAATGACCTAGGACACAAGAAGTAACTGAGATAAAATAAAATAAGATGTCATTGACAACTAAGACTTCTAGAAAGATTCCTAGGACCTAAGTAAACTTAACATGTGGATAAGACCTACTAGGTGAACTAGTTAGGTAAAATACCATATTCACACCAACAATGATGCCTAAATGTCCATTTGGCATGTGCTTTGATAATGAATGTCAATTACTTGATTATTACTTTTTGTTGATGCCTAATACTAGCAAATGAGGATGATTGATTTTTACAAAAAAATAAAAATATTTTATGTTATTTTGATATGTTATTGTATTGTGTTCTTATGTACAAGTGTTCTAGGATGATGCTTTTACATACACAACTCTAGATGCATAATTCAATTTTTTTTGGTGCCCAAGGCAATAGGTGATGGTTAGATTACAAGATTGACAACCTTCAAATACATGAATTTGAATTTAAGAATCTATATATGCAATTACATCCATGATCTAGGCTAGAGGATAGAACATGGGTGCAATGTCACTAATGGAAACCATGTTAGGCATGCTCAAAAACTATATATTGCATATTAAATTGTAGGTTGTTTTTAAGCTTAAGATCAATGAGGATGCTAAAATATCTAACTTATGAGCCAAAATTTTGCATAAAAATATCAACCCAATGTGATGTAGAGCTAATGGAAAAAAGCGTAAGGCTATTACCAAAAAATTACAAAAAGGAAAAAAAATTCCCTATGTAACTTAGGTTGAGCCCATTAAATGCATACAAATAAACACAAATTAGTCTAGGTTAATAAATGATTGTTGGGTGCTAGATTTTTGACAAGTATGCTTGTTATTTTAGGAAAGTAAATAAGAAGATAGGTGATACTTAGTTTGATGAGTAAAGAATGAATGTCAAAATAAAGAAGAATATGCGATTAGGTTGTGTATCCTAAAAAAATGTTGTCTTTATATTAGTTAATGTATCTCAATATATATGTTGGATATGTTTCCTATTTGAGGACAAGTTCATGGAATTGGGGTGAAGTTGTGATCATGGATCTATACTAAGTTTAGACTCAACCTGACAATTAGTAATATTTAACTTCGCACCTTTGCCTAATGGACGACAACCTTCTTTACTCTTTCTAAAAATCTAAGGATTTTGTAGTATTTAGAAAAATACTTTAAGGGTTGTCAATTCATCACATTCAACAACAAAGGGGCAAGAGCCATCTCAAAGCGAGCATGATAGATCAACATGAATGGCCCATCCTTGTTCTTGAGAAGAAGTCATGATCAAAGAGAACCACCCGATGTTAAGGAGGAAAAAATGGCCTTGATGTAGAAAAGAAGGGACCTACCTCTACTTATAGATGAAAGACAAAAAGAAAGGGCATGCCTTTGCATATGGATGACATACTTGTGAGAATGGCACTATTGCAATAAATTCTTCTTAAATCATTCTTTAATCTTTAATGCCCTAAGTAGATTTGTTATTGCTTTTATGCATTGTATTCAAATGTGTCCCTATTAATTGTTCTAATGCTTTAAGATGAGAGAGAACATGTTTGTACTTGATTATTAGAATGAATGCATTGAATATCTTTGATTTCTAGTATGTACCATCAAATTGTACCAAACATGTGTTTGGTCAACTCGAAGTAGAAGGATGAATGAGACTAATCAATCAAATTTGAATTTTAAAATTTAAAATGAAAGAGGATAAGTTTATGATTACAAACTTGTTTTGATATAAGAAAATGATCAAATTTAGATGACAAATAAAATGAATGAAGGTGGGTGCATAAATGAATATACAAATACAAATTTATACATAAAAGAATTAATTGAAATTTAATAAATAGAATTACTCGTGGGACACACCAACTGGTACCACGGGAGCACCGGAGAGTCGAACCCATGGTGAGCGCCCTGCGACAAGGAACACCTTAACCAACTGGGCTCGGACCGGCGCCCCCATATATATATATTACCTTAAAAACTAAATAAGAAATATTATAAATATAAAAAAATTATCAATTAAAAAATTATATATATAGTTTAATCACATGCAAATTTATAAAATCCTAAATAAAGGATCAAAACAATATTTTAAAGAGTCCGCAAAGATTTCTTCGATAGCAAGAAACGTCACGTACACTCAAAAGAAAAAAACCACAGACATCTAACGAAAACCTAAAAATCAGACAAGATAAATTTGAAAACGTACAATAAAACCTCGAAGGCTTGACCCGCGCGGCCCGCGGGTAAACTTATCATTCAATTAAAATTTAATAGGTACAAGGGAAAGTTCTTAGTAGTAGATTACAAACGATTTTCCACCGCCTTAGTTATGATAAGGAAGAGAAGGACATTAAGATTAACGTAAACACCCACCGCCATTGTGTAAAAGGTGATATATAAAAGCCCAGCAAGGCCAAAAAACCGGACAATGCTCGTGTAAATAGGTAGTTATCCATTTAATTCTTTGGAGCGGTGTTTTGACAGTGTGATATAAATAGAAACTTTGTAATTAATTTCTTTGGTCTAGGTCTAGACTAAGTTCTCTTCTAGGTCTAGACCGTTCTGCTGCACTGAGGTTTTTCTCTTTCGCAGGGCGCTGGTTCGAATTCAGCTCAAGCCAGCACGAGATTCTTATATGATGGTAAGGCAGAAGATGAAACGAATTTCGTCTTTTTTTTTGTAGAATTCAAGTATTCGTATGGTTTCTTTTTTATTCAGAAACGGCTTTGTGGGTGTCAGAATCGCGAATTGAAATAGTGTTTATGTAATTTGGGTTTGCCTTTGCATGCAGTAATGATGAGTTTTGGTTATTGAATTGAATTGAAATGCGTTTCTTTCTGTTTCTTGCATTGGGCTTGGTTAGTTTTGCATAATGATTTTGTTAAATTTCTTCTCCGCCGACTTCAAACGCCGACATAGTTTAGACATGCAGAGGCCCTCATTGTTAGATTGCAATGTATTAATTATGAGGGAGTTCTTTTTTTGCTTTGTATCAATCTGAAGTGTTTTTTGATATATAAGTCTTTTGAGATTTCTAGGGGATTTATCTGGAACCAACTGTTTTATATCTCTTTTCGTTTTGGGCAGTCTGAAATAAGGATGGAGAGCTTCGCAACTTCATACCCACTTGTATACTTTGATGGAGATCAGAAATATGATAAGGGGCACGTGGGAGTCCATTCTCTGTTAGCATACAGGCGGTTTCAGGTCATGGTAGCTCAGTTGACGGGAATTCCTCCCAATCAGCAGTCTATCGTCTTCATTTGCAGACGGACAAAACGACAGAAATTGCCTGTGAATGAGAATACTAATTTTGGCATAATTTTGAACCAGCACAATCCTAACAGAGAGAAGGATTGTTATTTTCTGGTGTCTGTGAAGAAATCTAGGAAGGACAAGAAGGGAGGCAGAGGAGGAGGAGGAGGAGGATGGAAGCGTAATGGCGATTCAGAGTACCTGCACGACGAATATGATGAATCTGCATCATCCAAGGGTGATGTTTCTCCAGGCGATGAACGCCCCGGCGTAGAAGAGAAGGCGAAGTGGGGCAGAAGCAGGGGCAAGCCGGAGAAAACAATTTTACGGCGAGATTCTTCAGCCAACCCCAGATTTCAGGCAGCAGTGGGGATGAATATCCCAGGCGGCAAGAATGTTAATTATGAAGAGTGGCCCAGCCTCTCTTCAAAATTTTCATCAAATGACAGTTTCGAAGACACACAGGGCTGGTTTTCAAAACTTCAATCCAATGATAGTTTTGAGGACTGGAGATTCCAATCTTCAAAACTCCCATCAAACCAGTTACAACAGGATGAAACCAGCTTGATGGGTCTGTATTACAATTACAATTCCAATTCTGCTAGAGGGACTGTCCCAGCGTACTATCCTCAGGGTAATCCGTATATGCCTGATTCTGCGCTTCAAAATTCACTCGGGTTCTACAATAAGAATGGATTTTCTTCAGTCCTTTCGCCAGGGCTGTTCAGCAGGCTTAATCCGATGCAGAGTGGGTCCTCTCCTGGCGGAGGTTTGAATCTTCCTGAGATGCAAAGTCAATATTTGAAGCCTTATGTTGTGACAGATGTTTTCCAGGGTCGAATGGCAGGGGGTGTCTTTAATTCTGATTATAACTCTAGGGGTTGTGAGCAGTGTTGGATGACAAGGGAGAGGCCTGTTCCATTTCATTGCTGTGTAAATGATAAGGTTACGGTGGGGTTCAGAGGACCATCTCCTGCTGGTCCTATAGAGAGGCCTATAAAAGCTTCTGCTTGAAGTCTTGCTTTTCTTCAAATTTTTTAGACACACAATTTGGTGACCCTATTGGGTTTTTTTGGAAGTTGCTAAGCCTTTTCTCTTTTTGGATTGACATATAGACATGTGATTATGTGTATAACTATTGAATTACATCGGCCTTGGTGGAAAAAGAAAGGTTCGAACCTGGCATCGCTATCTATGCTTGGGGTAGTAAGGAGAAAATTGGTTACAGTTTGTGGCATTTTGACAGGGTATCTTTTTTATGTACAATAATATATAAGACAAGCAAACACGTTCTCTGGTAAAAGCCCAGAGATTCTCAGATATAGGGGCTGGGATTCAACCCAGCCTTAATGTAGGAGGTTTTGAAAGTGATTTTGGTGTTATTCTTTTTGACAAGGACGAAGAAACTCTGTGCTATTAGGGTTCTGTAAAACTTCTACAAGTTCATATTGTTCAAGGAGATTCTCCTGTTGATTTTTGACAGTAATAATATACAGATTTTTGACAGGAATAATTATACAGTCTACTTCCTCACTTGTTTTTATTATATGGTTACTTTTTCAGCTGCAAGGTTTTGCTCATATGTTATTCTTAGTACCACATTTCATCTCTAGACAGTAGCTGAATGGATCTTAAGCATTAGCTATTGCTAAATGGACCTCTATCAAGGATGCTTACTCTTTATGTTAGCATATGAAGTGGATTTTTTATGAAAAAGGTGAGTATGGTGAGTTTCTGCAAAGTTTGGAATTTATGGTCTCTTGTTTTGAATTATCCGATGGCAGTTTTTCACAGAACAGTTATTCTTGAAAAAGACAAGATATTGGATCACAAAGTGTTTTCATTGAATGTGATTCATTTGTATTTAACAAGGATATTGGAATTTTCATGAAAAAATACTAGCTTTTTGCTCACGAATTCTCTGCATGGGCAACTTGTGTGCTTCATTTGCTGTTGATAACAATATTGGAATAGGAAACTGTTACTCATTTGAAGAATTTGTATGCCTCATTTATTTTTTTAGATTAATTTGTTGGGAGAATCTATTGGGGTCCCCACTCGAGAAATTTAAGAAATAGTATGTATAAATTTACAGTTTAGAAATCATAATAGATAGTATGTAATTACAGGGGCAGTTAGAAACTGCCATAATCCATTAAAAATCCTCTTGACAAAAATCAATGACCTGGCTAACTCCCATTAGCCACACAACACCTACAAACCTAATAGCAACCGTGAACCATATAGCACTGAGTCAAAAGAAAGAAAATCCATACGAACACCAGGCACCTGACAGCACAACAAAACCATATGAAACCAAGCAAGAAAGTCGTAGACAGACAATTACCCAACACCCAACCTAGCAACTTAACCTAGAGGCGTCAACACCTTCCTAGTCTATTGTTTTCTCCATGCAAAAAAACCATGCAAACACCAAGTGCCTGACAACATATCAAAAACCATATGAAACGAAGTAAGAAACTAGTAGACAGACAATTACTCAACACCACCCTAGCAACCTAACCTAGGGGCCTCAACGCCACCCTAGTTTGTTGTTTCCTCCACCAAATTGCCACAAGGCTTACCCATAGGGTCCAGGGCATTGAAGTGGACAACATGAATTACCTTGACTTTTCAAAATATTGGAATTGTGCGGTCATTGGTAACTTCCAACTAACCTTTGTTGTGCATCACCATTAAATCAAGCATTACTTTTCCCATATCAGAATAGTAGGCCTAAAGCTCTTGAGCCTCTTCTCACAAAAATTACTTGACTCTACCTTTTCCACATGTATGCCATGGGTATCCATTAACTCCTCAACTTTTTCACCGTTTCCAGTTCTAAAGGGGTGGATGGATAAAACCTCGAAGTGGTTTGGAAGCAACATTTGCAAAAACGAAATTCTCGGGGAGGTATCAAGAACACCTTGTGCCAGCTGAGCTACAAAGTCTTCCTGCACCATGGCTTTTGGACCAAGGAGAACCATACACACCCAAGCCCACTTCACCCAAGATTGTCTTCACAAAACCCAATGTTATAGGTGATTGGCAACCAAAAATCAAAGCAAGACAACTATCTATTACAACACCTTTACACTGGGATCCCTACCTATCTTTACATTCCTGATTCCTGCTATGAGCAATGACGAAAGCATTGAGAAAATACAGAAGCCCCACGTTGCAGGCACCTCCCACCAGCCAACAAGAAAACACCACTGTACTAGTGGGTATCCTACTCGACTTTTCTCTGCTTCAAATAAAAGTAAAACACCAAATTGTATTTTAATGTCATCCATTGCTGAATATAAAGGGGAACCATAAGGTTCCAAAAAAAACAAAACTTAAACTTACTTTAGAGGGTTTTGATCCGAAGATTATGTTCTATCCCTTCCCTAAGAAGTGAGAAGGTTGCTGTACAACATTGTGCTAGGGTCTTGATCAAACCTAGTGTTAACCAGGAAATCCACCATGGAACTTGACCTCCTTTTGTAGTATTGAAATCTAACATAAAAGAATTTCAGTCCAAGAGTTGAACTCTTCACCATAGCATATTAATCTCCAATTTGGTCTTCTGCTCACTTGATTAGCTTGCCTCTGATTACTTTTTCTTACTTCCAGTATTAGCTACTCTTAACCCTTTAACAAGGGAATGCCTTGTTCATTGCAATCATAGTTATTACAATAGTTTTTCTTGTAAAAGACAAGCTATTGGCTTACCAATTGCTTGAATTGGCATTTTGTGTGCTTCGTTTATGGTTATTAAGAACATTGAAAGTTTTCCTTGAAAAAGATAAGGTTTTGGATCACAAATTTTTTACACTGGTATTATGTGCTTCATTTGTTGTTAATGACAACATTGGAATAGCAATCTATTATTCATCTAAAACAATTGTATATGTCATTTATTGTTAATAACAGCATTGGAATAGGAAACTGTTGCTATTATGTACACATCCAATGCAAAGAGAGGCACCCAGCAATACCGATTGCTTTGTCCTATGTCTTGTTCTTTAATGAATTATATTACCAATGTGTTGGGAAATACACACTTTTTTTTAAGGTTAGTTATTTAGTTCTTTTCAGGAGCTAATTTGCATTCTTGGTTACAGTGGAAATTTCATTTTGGAAGAGTTAAATGTGCAGGGTCGGTAATCTGGTTAATTGTGCTGGCAGCCCGCTAACTGCTACATGATGTCTGGAAATTACACTTATTTTCTTTTGGTCCGTGGATTCCACTTTTTTTCTCTAGCCCATTAACAGCTTCTGAGTATGATTCCACTTATTTTCTTTTGTCCCCTCGTAAGCTTCTGAATTATGAGTAATGATTCCACATTCTTTCTTTAGGCCAATCATCAGTATGAGTTATGAGTAAGGATTCCACTTCTTTTTCTTTGGCCTGTCAGCAGCTCTCTAGGTAATGAGTAACGACTCCATTTCTTTTAATTTAGCCCATCATCGGTTGGAACAGGGTTTTGAATCATCCTTAGAAAAATCTGATACCGGACATTTGTAAATCCTTAATGGGATGGTGAAGGTTTAGCATTTTCGGTGCTGTGATTGTTTTCTAATACTCAAGTTACTTACTGAAATCGGAGTTTGGTGGGTGGGTGGTGGCCTTTGCCCATTAAATAACTTCACAGGTATTCAGGCATGTGTAGTTGACATTTTCTTGAGTAAAAATTATTTTTGTGTAATGCAAGGAAGAAAATAGAAAACTGGTATTGTTGGGATTAGAAAACTAGTACCGTATACAACTATACTAATTGCACACATATTCAGTATCGACAGCATTATATATTTATAACCCGGGGAAATATGCCTCAAAAGTTATTCAGAAATATTATAATGCCACGTTTATTCAGCCTTTTGTACTATACAAATTTGCAACAATCCCAGATGTAGAACACTCGACTATTGTATTTGTTAGTTCTGGCATATTCTGCGCTTTATGCCAAATCAAAATCATTTTTGAACTTAAGATCCAGTATTGCAAGTTTCTCCTCTATGTTGAAGGTAGGTTCTGACTTTTTGCCAGCTTAACAAGGTTTTTTGTTTGGTCAATTACTTGCAAGATCACAGTCAAGCGATAAGATGGTTTGTCTGTGACTCTGTACCGGCATGGTTGCAGTTGTCAGCTTATGATTTAGTCTTCTACATGCTGCTCTTTGTATTCGATTGGTGGTTTAACCTCTTAGTCTTCAATATTTTTTTCTCTATGAAATCGTTCTTCCACTTGGTTTAATCTGCTCTCTGTAGCTTTCGTTATTTCTCAAGGTAAGAAATGATCTGAATAAAATTAGTTACCTGTTTGCATTTTTAGTTATGATGTGTTGTTATTGTTGGTATTTCTGTTCTGAATCTCTAATTTTTTGAACAATCAGAAGAATGAAATTTAATTGAAATAACTTTTTTAGAGCATCGAGTTCATCTATTATTAAAGTGCTGTTTATGGAAGTTTGAACTGGCATTTTTATCATATGAAGTCTGATTTGGTTCTTGGTTTGCAGGCTACCTGTGACTGTCTATTCAACATAAACGGGGTTTGACACCTGGCTTGCAGATATTATCCTGTTTTCCTGGCTAAAGCTCCGCTAATTCGGGAAGATGTTGAGAAATAATCTTTTGTGTATAATTTGTTTTCTTGCTATGAAGAGGTGCTGTGAATATACAAGGGTCCCATATTGAGGGGAAATTTATTAGGTTTATGATTAGCATTCTCCGAAAGGATTGCATTGTCACTAAACAATTTGGGAAAGTAAGTTCCTATCGTTATTTGAAACTGGCTGTACTCTCTGCTTTTGCTGAAGATGAGTCATCCATTGACTATAGCGTGCAGTGTGATGCGGTTGTATTTGATTAGTGAACTGAAATATTTTCTGAGATTTAAAAGCATGTTATTGATGCTATATGTGGGGTGTTGTGCCATCAAATGTTACTCATTTTAAATAGAAGCTATTGTTATGATTTCTGCACAACAGACTCAAATGGATAAGAGGGACTCTTATAGATATGAACCCACAAGTCTTAATGTTATTTTTATGACTATCTTAGAATATAAATAATTCTCAGATATGTGTCATTGTTTAGCCATTGGGTTCTATTTACCATGGGCAAGCGTTCTTGATTCTTTTCTCTGCAGAAAAGTGCTTAATTGTAGAAAAGTCTATGTTTGTCTGAATAATGTATAGTTAGTATGTTGTATGGTAATGACAATCATGCAGGCATTGAAAATGTGTAGAGAATTATCAAGAAGATACAGTGTTGCATTATAAAATTGGTATTCTAGTCTGGTCCTGCTGTTGTATAATGTAGTGTAGTCTAAGATGTTAATGGTTTTAAATTTTGATCTCTAGCCTTCTCTGGAAGCATTTTTCTGGCAATTTATGACTGTGGAAGCCATAAAACTCGCAATATTTAGTTTCACTTTCTGCAAATTATAATCCATTGAGATCTACATTTTATAAATTGGTATCCTAATGTGATTCTGATGATAGACCATGTAGTGGAAGTTTTAAAA
Source organism: Sequoia sempervirens (assembly GCA_007258455.2). Lineage (NCBI taxonomy): Eukaryota > Viridiplantae > Streptophyta > Pinopsida > Cupressales > Cupressaceae > Sequoia > Sequoia sempervirens. The sequence continues at coordinate 311,691,886 of VDFB02000008.1, forward strand.
CTGAGTATTTGTCTATGCAAACTCATACTCTGCCGCAATGTTCTTAGTTCCTTCCCTTGATCTGGAGTTATTGAATGCTTACTCTTCATTTTCATCCAAACGTTTAACTTTCTTTGGACCTGTTTTTGGTATCCACGTAATTACCTTTTGATTATAGATATATGCCAGATGTATGGTATCCATATGGAACTTCCGTCTAGTTGGTTTGACTGTTCTTTCATTTGCACTTGTGGATGGGATGTTTCGGAAATTGAAGTACACACATCTGAGTTAGTTTTGACCTGCATTACTTACCAGATGTTCTGTCTCCATATGGAACATCCTTGGAGTTGGTTTGACTATTTTTTCATTTGCATGTGATGGTAGGATGTGTTTGGGAAATTGAAGCAAGCAAATCTGAATTAGTTTTGACTTGCATTACAGGTTGTTTATGTATTATATCAATGAAAGAGAGTTTCTTGAGAAATTGGATATGGTTGTTGATTTTCAAGTTGGAGCTTTTATTAATGAGATTTTGAGGCAGCATCTATGTGGGCAATGATCCAGGGAAAGTAGGATAATCACCCCTAAGAAGCTTGACTACAATAATTTTAGGTTGCATTCTCAACAACGAAGCTTTATCTTGAAAGAAAAGGTGATATTTTGGACAAAGATCTTATGATACAAACAAACCACTTGCAGACTTTCTTTAATTCGAGTGTAGCCAACCGTGATAATTCCCAACGCTCATACGGTACTTTTAAGGAAATAAAATCGGCAAAGATTGTAGTGAAGCGTATCCTCCTTTTTCCTTGTCCTTTGTTTGGAAACCCCATAGTATGTCCCGGTGGTGCTTAACTGCTAGCATGAACGAACCTGGGCCAAAGCTTCATCAACTAATCAAACTGGCTAAAGGACTTGTAACTGGCCCCACCACTTTTGTGTCAACGGGCCAGTTAGATCTAGCTCTAGTCTGCTAGTGAAAGGCGGCTTGGATCAACTTTAGAGTGATGTTTCAGATGTGCAGTTACTTCAATGAAATTTTACAACTAGCAGTAAAATATATGTTATCTAAGAGAGAAACTGTGGCTTCCAGGGCTTAAATTTGACGGTCGACCTTGCCTGTCAACAAATTTTTTAATGACGGTTATCTATTCAAAGGTGCCCTTAAAACATTATGATATACCTTAGTGTAAGTAAAATTATATATATCATTATAATTCTATATAAATTTTGACAGCCTATCCAAAATCTCTCCTTTCATCTGATACTATCTTCTAAAAATTTTGATTGTATTGTACGGCAAAAATCTCTAAATACGGTCATACGGCCATCAAATTTAAGCCAGGGTGGCTTCGCAATGATCTATATGAGGTTCATAACTCATTCAAGAAAGCTTTCCAACTTTTAACTAGGACTCTTTATCTTAATGATATCCACTAGCGAACCACGGCCTTGATCAATTTTTGAGTGCTGTTTCAGATGTGCAATTACTCAATGAAGTTTATTAAGTAGCAGTATAATATTTGAAACCTAAGAGGGAAACTGTGTTTTACAAATGCATATAGTGAAGTGAAATTTATTAGTTTCACGTCTTTTCAATGATGCTTCCCAAGTTTTAATTTGGAACCAAACTCTATAACCTCTACTAGGGAACCAAGGCCTTGGTCAACTTTAGGGTGTTTCAAATATTAAGTTACTTAAATGGAGTTTAACAAGTAAGTAGCAGTAAAATGTTTGTTAACAAAGAGGGAAATTGCATTCCACAAATGTTTCTGCTCTCAAAACAAAATGTATTAGTTCACAACTTATTTTAGATTGTTTTTCAAGTCCAAAATAGGGCTTCATCCTTCGTTCATTTTATTGATTATAATTTGGAATTCACCTACCACTCATAAGCGGCATGCAATAGAATGATGCTTACCATCCCCTTTTCCTTTGGGCTTTGGTGCTCCTTCTTGTCCTAGCATAAGTGGGGAGTGGACTTTTCTTTTTGTTTGTCCCCATATTATGTGTATGAGAATATGCTTAATATATGCCCTTAGGTTTTGAAAGCAACATGCTTTGCTTAAATGGTTATAGAGCCCATCTATTTACTTCATCAAGGTATCATTCTCTTACATATCATTCATCTAAATAACCATCCAACAAATTCACATGTATAGTTGTACAATTTGGTCTTGTTTTGACTAGGGGAGAAGGGCCTATAGTGGAGCGGGTTCCAATAGTGGGGATAGAAGTAGTCCCATAGTGGAGCACCTTAATATCCAATTACAAAACACTTTTTATCCATAAAGTACACAAATTGACAAATCATATGATGCCACATCAACGCACCAATAAAACATGACTTAGTGCACCACTATCAGTCTCACTTTTTTTTAGCCTTTTTGGATACCTCAACAAAAAGCATGTTGATGTGGCATCATATTTGATGATGTGGCCCTAAAATGAAATATAGAAGCATGTGAGTTGCCAAATAAACTATTGTACAAAATTGGGAGTGATTTGAAATTTCCACATAAGATTTTGAGAAACACAAAGTTAGGGTGCTCTACTATGGACCCCTCTCCCCTATAACATTGCCACCAAATAGAATTCTCCTCTTAATGACGTGAGATAAAATTATTTTTATGTTAATCTTGCAACTTATCTCAAAAAAATTGGTGGTAACTTTATTAATGCGAAATAATAAGCATGGATTTCAAACCAAGAGCATGTTTTGCTAGCCTTAATCTAGTTTTTCACTCGTCTTATACATATTGAAATATACCTTAAATTGGACTAACATCTACATCTCTTTCATAAGGCAAAAATCTTTATTTAACACTTATGTTTAAAAGAGTAATGGTTGGAGTGCTTTGGTTATTATGAGATGTGTTTTCTCATGGGTAAAATAATGCTCTTCTAAGCATTGCATTTGCAATAGAGCTCTCTAAAGATATTCCAAATCTTTCCATTGGAGCATTCATAATGCTCTCATCCATATTCATAGTGCTCTCAAGCTTTTAGGCATACAATGAGATATGCTTACATCTTTCAATTTGAGGAATTTCTCTTCTCCTCCATGAGATGTAGCATCACCAATGCATTAGGCTTCCCACTTTTATTTTGGAATCCAAGGATATAAATGTTATCTATTTCACTTTAATGCATTGACATCCTTAGGTCAACATGCATAATCCAAAAACGTGTTGTAGATTCTACCATGCAAGCTTACCTTGTGCATGTCCCATGTTGTGGTAGTTTGTTTCACATTGACAACTACACTTGCTTGTGATGTGTATTGGTGCCCTGCACATGTTGATGTTAAGTGAAGTGTTGTTGCACATCTCTATTGAATGCAAGTTCTTTTTGTGTTAAAAATTGTTATTAGTCTTCATGCAACTTTGTTGCACCTTGAGTTGTCTTGCACGTGTTAGATGTTTGGTGGAGTCTCACCACACCTTTATTAAGTGCAAGCTATCTTTGTGCTAAAACTTGTCATTGTTCTTCACAAATTTGTTGCACCTCGACTTGTCCTCGACTTGTCCCATAGTGGAACTTGTTTATTGTATGCACAGTGTTGTGCAATCAAAAGTAGATGCCAGGGAGTTGTTAATTTAACCAAAATACTTATTAAATGACAATGATTAAATATTTTGGTGTGTCAATTTTGAATTATTAAGGACTGGTTGATTGCTCTTGTGTCAAAAGACATCGCCTTGTTGGTCAAGCTACTTTCTGAGTGTATTTATTTCAATGACCTATTTTTATCTTATATGGTAGCACAAGTGGCATGCATTACATAATGAGAACTTTTAATCATTGAAAAGTTGGACAATTGGCTGGTGAGAAGATTGGTTGACTCTAGTTTTGGGTTAGTGTTGAGAGCTAAATTGATTGTAAGTGTAGAGAGTCTACACATATATGTAGGGACTAGGTAATATAGCACAACACCCTTTGTATCCTTTCCATTTTTGGTTTCTCTTGTCTATCTCCATTTTTTTCCTTATTCACTTTTGTTGTGTGTTGTGTGCACCTAATCAATGGTTGTTCATTCAAACCTCGAGTTGTACTAGATTGGTATCAAATATTAGTGTTATGGGTCCTAGGTGTGAGTTCGTTAGAGTTTCATTAACTAAGTGTTTGTTTGAAGTGTTATCACATTACAAGTGAACTAGAGAGATTACTCATAGAGTAGGTAGAGGATGTGCAAGAAATTAGTGTGATTTTGTAGATCTAGTTGATGTGTTGAGAGCCATTCAAGATCATTTTAGGTCATTGAAACCACACAAAGAAGAGATCTAGGGGTGATGAAAGACATTAATGATGATGATGAAAGATGAGATCATGATTTGTGTGGAGGTTTCATGGATGTAGATGATATAGAGGAGAACATCATAATAGAAAAAATATTTGTTAGTATTCTTAAAGGTCGAGAGCAAGCTAAGCTTTAATCTTCAAATTGTTGTGGAAACTTAAATCTTGAAGAGTTGATTAACTAGATCAATGAGCTAGAAAGATGCTTTAAATTCAAAGAAATTGAGGACTAAAAAAGAGTCTAGCGCATTACCATGAAGTTGAAAGGGCATCTTTCCTTATGGTGGAACTTGGTCTAGAAGAGTTATGTGTAGAAGGAGAAGCACAAGATGCCACAGAGAGATTTTATGGTGACTAAACTCAAAGGGAAGTTTAGGCCAACCAATTACATGTTAGATCTCTACAAGAAGCACTAAAATAGATGCCAACAAGAGATGTTCGTGAAGGTATACATGGAATTCTATAGACTATGCATTCATGTTGGCCATGTGGAAGATGTGATTGATAAAGTGTGTAGGTATGTGAATGAATTGCATATATCCATCCAAGATGAGATGTGCTTGCTTACCATACACTCCATTGAGGAGGTCTGCTAGCTTGTACTCAAGGTGGAAGATAAACTTTTTTATAAGGGGTATGAGTAAGGATAGGAAGAGAAGGAAGGAATATCTTTTTTTGCACGAATAGTGTGCAAATCAATGTCATTGTGTTGAGTGCAAAGCATATGCAGGTTTTCGATAAAAGTAGATATAAAAGATGAAGTCATGGAAGAGGCTTTGGAGGGACTTGCTTTAGATGAGGGCAAGTAGGTCATTGTGCACTTGAATGTCCAAATGTCTCATAAGAGCATGGTCACATAAAGAAGCATGTGCATGTTAGATATGTTGAAGATACAAGTTCATAAGGTATTAGAGGAAAATGTGCAAACCAAGAGGCTACCTGGAGAACCTATTGATGTGTAAGATTTGTTGAAATCCACACATAAATATGATGACCTTTAGTTAAGGAAGAGTTTATTCTAAACTAAGTCAAGCCAAGAAGATTGTCTTGCAAGTTGATCATTAAATGAGGCATCATTGACAACTTAGTGATGGTACAAGAGTTGGGCTTGAAGATAGCCATGCACCTACACCATGGGGTTGTAGGAGGAACAAAATTAATGACAAAAAAGAAATGTTAAGTTGCATTCTACATTGGAGAATGCACATTTGAGGTATGGTGTCACATGATCTTGATGGATGCCTACATCTATTATTGGGATGGTCATGGTAATATGGTTGATCCATATGGGTGTAGGAACACCTTCATCATTAGGAAGGGTGGGAATAATTTTAAGACATTTCTCATGAAGCACAAAAATGAATCCACCCAAAAGTGCCAGGTGGTGGTTTTGTGACAAAATGTGTATGCTAAGGAAAAGGGAGACTTGCAAGATTGATAAGTGCTAGTAGACAAGCCTGTGTAGAAAGATAAAATGGAGTTGTGTAGCTCCAAGGAGCCAAAATTCAATGCATTAGTCAAGTATTTTGTAGATGTGATTGGTGAAGGAATGGCTTATGAAGTGCCACTAATGTGCAACATCCCACACTGTATAGATCCAATCATAGGTTCTAGTTTTCCAAACAAGGCACCACACTAAATGAGTCCTAAAATGAGGACAAAGTTGAAGTAGGTTGAAGAATTACTGTAACGAGATCTAATAAAGGAAATCATAAGTCTTTGTTTTGCCTATGGTACTTGTAGTTGGATGAAAAATGCAAGATGCACATAAACAACCATGTGATCAATAAGATCACCATCAAGTACATGTTTTGATTTCCATGGATAGATGCCTTGAAGGATTGTTTGGATGTGTTGTGCCTTGCACACATCCCAGTTTTCTTTTGGCAAAGTGTGGACCCCCTTATTTTTTCTTTTGGTTTTGTCTTGTTCCCCTAGTTTCTCTAGTTTCTTCCATTGGTCTTGTAGAGTGTGATTTAAAGTAAAATGATTGCTAAGTGCCACATGTTCCAATTTTAGGTCATTTGAAGGTTGTTTTGGTCATTTTCCTTGAAAATATTTTAAATTTTAAATTATTTGCAGAAATGTGGACCTACGAGGGACTACCGAACATTTGGACTTGATATCCTGACCTCTTGAGGTCCTTACCTATCTTGCAAGCCTTCCCTTTGGTGTATAACTCGGTGTTCAAAATTCTTTAAAGTGAAGATTGTGGGATCCTAATGCACTATTGAATATTTGTTATAGTACCCATATCATCCCGATGTTCAATCCTTCCTTGTAAAGTATTCTCACAACCAACGAAAGTGTAAAACCTTTATTGAATTCATCTTGAAGGAACTTAAGGGATATTTGAATGTTTGTCTCCTTAAAGCAACCTCCTGACCTTCTAACCTCTATCAATTCCTTACAAGGTCTTTTGGGTATGAGGTAAGTGGTCTTTACAAACTTTTAGAGAACAAATGAATATCCAATTTTTTTTCTTGCCTCTGGATGTATCATCATCTTCCATATTATTTACCTACAAGTTGCTAGAAGAGTAGGAAAGGTCAAAATGCAAAGTTGTAGGGTTTTAATGGAGAACTATAATTTAACTCTTTGAATCCAATGTCTAGATCTCTCCTCATTGTTGGTTGTTTTTAATTCTCAGCTAGATCTCACAAATAACCTATGGATTTTCCATTTCCAATGGTTAGTTATTTGGAGGGATTGGCCAACGAACAGGTGAAAGTTAAAATAACTTTCCCTCTACACTTCGTATTGGAAGTTTGGAAGTCTATCATTGTTGATGCAGCTTGGTAACATGAGCATGAAGTGTACATACATTGGTTGATTCATCTGACCCAGTGTTGTCATTGATGTCAACATTGTGGGGAAACATTTTTGGTGTCGTTTGTACAGTACTAACTAAGCTAATCTATAAGGAATTTGGCTAAGTGTTCTCTGTTGACGATGTTGTGGTTTAGTGTGTTAGTTTTTGGGTCTGCACTTCACCGCAAGAAAAGTATAACTCTACACTTTTAACCATATCATTATGACTAGCTTATACATCTATATTCAAGATCTCATGAAGTTTTGTGAAGCGTACTAGAAGATATCAATGACAGAGTTCAACTCTATATATTATTGTCATCTCTTTATTCAATGTATCAGTGTGGGAGATTCTGCATTTCCTTAAGAAGAATTTTTTGGTACCATAGTTCTAGAATTAGTCTCACTAATGTTGGTGAAACATGAATTTGAAGAAAGATTGAATCTGGAAGTTGCGTGTATTGGGAAGCTTATGTATGATTGGAAGTTTTTGTGATTAGATCCAATTCCTAGCTGACCTAATACATTATATATGTTGAGAAGATTAAATATACATTGTGGATGTTAATTGAATCTATTTTAGATCCATGTCAACCTAAATTAAGTATTGCACATTTTGCTTCCAGGCATGAAGACAATTTTGAATCATGTGAGGTGCCAACAAAAACTATTTTGGATTATTTTTGTTTACATCTAATTAGGCTGACCTAATTGATGTGTGAGAATGAAATCATGTATATATATGAGATATTTTGGAGTTAAGAAGATAGATGAGCAAGCATAAATGATATATCAGGTGCAAGTGGTCTCATATGATGCGAACATGTGAATTTAGTGGTAAGAGTTCAGAATCAGAGCAGAGTTGTTAAGCGAATGCTAAGCAGAGTAGTATTATATTTTTAGAGCTTCAAAGGAACTAAAATACAATACAAGGAAGGTGCACTTTATATCAGTTTATACTTTGGCAATGAGCCATTTTTTTATTGTATTTAACTCTGGTTGTGAGCCTTATAAGGACAGTGTGTCCTGGCAGTGAGCCCCTGTAATATACTATATTTGAATATAATATATTGTGAGTTAATCCTCACTGTGGTTTTTCCCATTTTGGGTTTTCCATGTAAAAATCCTGATGTTCATGTTTTTTATGACTTTGTGGATGATTCATGCTTTCATTCTTTATTTCAATTAATATGTTTTGGTTATTAGATAAGTTTTGTTCATAATTTTAATATAATACTGATTCACCCCACCCCCTCTCAGTATTCTGAATGTTCAAAAATTGGTATCAGAGCTTGGTTCCTTCAGAAAATCCTAACAGCTTGAGGAAGATCTTGGAAGTTTGAACACATGGTTGACAAGATGAGTTCTATCCCTCTAGAAGAAATTTGTGTAATTGAATATGTTGAAGATGACTGCATGCTTGACAAATAAGAACTTAAGAAGATCTTGAAAATTTTGAAACTGAGAACAAAAGCTTGAAGGAAAGCCTAGGAGAAGCAAATGAATGCATCAAAAAGCTAAGAGAACAAATCAAGAAGTTTAGAGAAAGACATAAACAAGAATGCTTGAATGCATTGGTACAAATCAAGACTAAAGAATGCTCTAGACTTGAACAAGAAGTGGTAATCTCAAATCTGATATGGAAAAGGAAAGAATACATGCAAAGAAACTCAAAATAGTTAATACAATGTTTGATGAGTTGATTGCAATACAAAATCCCTCCAAGGACAAAAGTGGTTTGGGACTTGAAGAAGGACAAAGTTCAAAGGAAAATCAAACATCTAACAAGGTTAACAATCAAAATATGGTTCAAGGCAATAGGAGACAATTCAGAAATAAAAAAGGAAATGGTGGAAGACCTTCTATCAAAAAACCAAATGCTCAAAGGTACCCATCTTTCAATGGTATTTGTTTTCATGCAATAAATATGGACATAAAGCAACAAAATGTAGAAGTAGAATAAATCAAAGTGTTGCATCCTTCATCGAACAATGTTTTGCATGATAGAAATTTGGACATAGAAGTACCGAGTGCAGAAGTCAGATGATGAATAGATATAATATTGGGAGAATGTTTCAATATTTCAATGGCTACTACCATACATGCAATATATTTGGACATAAGGCTAACCAATGTAGATCAAGGATGAATAGAAGTTAGAGAAGTGTTATGAGCTACTTTTGCAACAAACCTGGACATGTTTCAAGAGTTTGCAGAAGCAACAATAGAAGATAGTCTAATCTGGAAAAGAGGAATGAATTTGTGAAGAAATTTGATCCTACTAAGGTTAAGAAGGAAATGGAAAAGATATGCAGAAATAAAGAAGGTATAAGAACAAAGATGATGTTGAAGTGCAGTTAGCACTGAGAGGGGGGGTGAATCAGTGTTAACAATCAAATTAAATCTTTAATTCTTTAAATGATACTTTGATCATGAATGTACTTATACTAAAATATAAATGAACAGATAATGAAGCAAACACATTTAAAAACATTGACACAGAATTTGTCTTGAGTGGAAACCCTCCTGGGGAATAAAACCACTCAAATTTGGCCTCACTGGCCTTATCTGAAAAAATATTCTTTGTACAAAGCCTCACTGGTTGATTTGTCTCACTGACAATGATGCTATCTCACTGATAGTCTTATAAAGCTATCTCACTGATAGTCTTCTTGAAATATACAAATATGAAGCAGTTTGAATACAGAGTTGATCTATGTTTCTCTTATTACAAACTTTGTTCTGTCATGACTTCAGAATTAGAGTTCCATTGTGTCAAATTTCAAAAACAATATATATATATACTGTCCTTTTTGAATGAAATATTCTGTGATTTTCAAAAACCCTCTCATTGAATCTTTTGAATGATCATTACTATCATTTTATATGATCTATGTTTGCAACAAAGAATCTGTTTGAGAAACTGTATGAGCAACTACCATATGAAAATCAAAACTAAAAACTATCTTTGCCAGATGTTCCAACTATAAACCATCGAATAAAACTTATCAAGAATGTATTAACAACAAACGACATATAACTGTCATATAGTTTGCAGAGCCAACACAGCATAACTAATCCAAAAATGATAGACTCACAGCAAAACTCAAGAACATAAGAACAGGGTTTTCTAATGAACGAAAACATTTGATACTCTATAAACAAACACCCTTATAGCAGACCCAAATTGGGTTATTTTGAACAAAGTATATACAGATCTATTAAGGAGTAATCAAAAACTTGTTTACAATTCTTTTTCAAAAACAAAACTGCCAGAGACTCGTGGGTAAAAACTTAACACAAAATGCTACCTCAAACAACAACAAGCCTGACCAAGAACAATTGTTTTGTTTCTTTTAAACAAATCTTTGAAATAAAAAAACAAAACACTATTCTACACAAACACTATTAAGAAGAACATAAGTTACACAATTGAACTTGCAACTAACTAACAACAGATTTAATCAAGATAAACACCGAGCCCAAACAATTCAAAGATCCCAAAACACAGAAAACACAAAGAAGCATAATAAGGAATACACTTGTTGTCGGCACAACCAGAAGAACTCACTGTTGCTCTTTACATACTCCTTGTTTCCTTGCAACCCAAACAACCGACCTCTGAAACAAGTTGTGCTTACCACTGCCGCCATGATTAGGGTATCAAACCATATCTAACAAAGAGCAAATCAAATATCAATGCTCATCGAAGTCTCATAAAAGTTTTCGCATTTTGACATAATGATTTTTGAAGTCTGGGTATTATGATGGGAATAATTTCCCATTCAATAACAAAATAATTACCACCAAGGATGCAAAAGATTCTTGTAACTTTGACTTGGGAAAAAAACATTATCATTACTTCCTTTTATCATTTGCCATCTTTTAGATTAAGAATCTCTCCATGATAATGATACCTTGTATAAAAAATGTCAATATGCCCTATTTTTTTATTTGGAGAACAATATTTCTTTATGATATATGTAGCAATGCCCCATTTTAGAATATAACCTGTATCACTGCACTTCAGTAAAGATGCCGATAGATATGCAAATGAACGTTACAATACCAAATGTAAGATGAGGATCAGCATAGATAAATAAACACATGCAAAACTGAAGAAAATCACCATGTGCACAACCTGTAACATCAACCTTAGTGTATTGACATTAATGCCAAACAATATTGAGGGACAACAGATGAATCAAGAATTTCAAATGCATTTGTGCCTACCTCTGGTACAGATATTTCTTCTAGAAACTAAGCCCATGCTCAGGCATAGGGGAGCAATAACAAAAAATTCTAATAGCCCCCTAGAAATACGAGGTGCCAAGACTTATCACGAAGACATATCTTGGAAGAGGAATTTCTAAAGCTATAGAAGAAATCCGCAGAAGGAAATATTGCGATGCGTAATTTTGCAGAGCTTCTATAAATTAACTATGGATACAAGGTTTCAAAGTATAACAACTTTTTCTAAAGCATTTATTGATACGGGTCTAATAATGGAGTTAAAAATGTATTTGAGAAGACAAATTCAATTGATGCGAAGAAGTAAATTGAAGAAGAGGAAGCGGAATCTAGGCATCTCCCGGAAGAAAAACATCAAAACCCTAATCTTCACCAAAGAAAATTCAAGAGGTATTCTACTTGCTCAATTCTTCTCCAAAATTTTCATTTTAAATGTAATGGAAGGGTCAAAGGTAGTAAATGTCTCAAAGAGACCGCAAGTTAAATTGAAGAGGCATTCTTGGAAAGTTTTGTCTGAAGAATCAACAGGTGCATTTTCAGGCACTCCCTTTGGAGTTTCACCTACTGAGGATATTTGTGCATACATACATGGGAAAATAGAAGAAATGTCCTCTATTGAATTAAGTGTTTTATGGACAAGAAAATTGGAAGAAAATTATGATGCATACAAAACCCTAGTTGAAAAGAAATTGGATATGTGGTATAATTTTCCACTGTTTGAAGGCAAAAAGAGGTACATTAGAATTGTATTGAGAAGGATTCACGACGAATCTATCTGGATTGATGGCACATACTCAATAACAAGGGAAGCAATAAGGAATGTAATTGGTTTGTGGTCCTCTGGACTAGTTCCAAGGTGGAAGTTTTTCAATGTCAAAGAATTAACTAAAAAAACTGGTGCAACTCTCTAAGAAAAGAAACTCACCTTGAGTACATTTGGGAATCCAACTATCCAGTATGCTACAATGCTTGTTCAACATAAAATTATCCTACCTACTGATGGCTATACAGTATTTGCTACTGTTGCTTACATTGCACTTAACATGATTGAGAATGGTGTTGATTATGATCTTTGTGAGTTACTTCGATAGCACTTGATGAAAATTTTGAATGAAATCAAGAAGAACAAAAAGCATACATTCAGGTAAGGCACCCTAATAGTCTGTTTATTTTTCTACCTCATGAAGGAGATACTAGTAATTGGAAAAATAGAATGGTCAAATACAAAACTGGTAGCACATTAGATAATAAATCTTATGATAAATCTTGGTGGATCAGATGCTCAAGAGGATGCTCTTGCAACATTATTCAGAAGGTTTCAGATGAGAATGAATGAGAGAATACCTAAGAGTTTGGTGGAAAGGTACTTCAGAGACATCAATTTCCTTGTCTCTATTGATTTTTGCTACATGAAAGCAATTGAGCCTAGACTTGTTTGGATTTCTAAGTTGGATTATGAAGTGATTGAGGAGGAAGTTGTCCATTATGCAGAAGTGCTTCTAGGAAGCCCAAAGGACCCTAGCAAATTGGGCTTAGAGGACAGATCTATAACTAAAGCCTCTAGAAATTCAAGGAGAACAAGTAAGAAAAGGAAAAGTATTGTTATTCCTCCAGTTGAAATCAAGCAAGAGGTTGCAAAACAAGAAGAAAGATTAAAAACTAATGTGACCCAACATGAGCATGAAAGTGGAAGTACATAAGACTTGGATGAAGCAATAAATTTTTTACAAGAGGCAATCCCTAGTGCAAGCATTAATATATCAATGTCTGCTATAACAAATCTCAGATGTATGGTTGATTCATTGAGAACATACATCTCCGGACTAAAAGAACAAACTAGAAATGAGTTAGAAGCAAGGACTGTAGAGGAGAATCTAGAAAATATCAAAAGGAAATGTGCAGATGCACATCACAAAATCTTGAAGGGATTGAAGGATGTTCAAACTTGTGAAGAAGAAGCATAAAACTTAATATCATATTGTCTGAAGTGGTCTAACTAGACATGAAGTACAAAGGATGAAATGATTCAAACTGAAATTCAAATAGGCACTCAAGCATATGTTTATGATTTAGCAAGTGACAGGAACAATCAAAAGTGGTCTTACATCATGCAACTATAGGAAAATTTATTTTCTTTACAGAATCAGAGGACAAAGACAATCAAGCAATATGTGGCACTAGGGGACTTAGTAAAGATAAGGAACACTCCTATAATGCCCTTTCCAGTGTTGATAAACTATCAGAAATAAACCTCAGCCCCAACACTGTGCAAGAAGGAATAGAGTCTCTAACAAAGCTTGAACTACTATACAAGACTCTTGTAGATGCAAAAATTTCTTGGGAGGAAGGAAAATATACCTACGAGGATACTCTGAAGAAACTCAAAGGATCCACATCTTCAGGTTGATATGTCTTACCTTTATGACCAATTTTTTTTTTAAGATGCATACATATATATATATATATATATATATCCAAGGGAAGCGTATTGAGCCCTTGCATGACCTTTTCCATTGATGTCAAAGGGGGAAAGATAGTGGGAGAAGAAAAATATTTTTGTTAATACATTTTGGATGATTGGAAAATCATTTTGGAAATTCAAGGCTAATTATGAAAGGGAGAGTTAATGTTAGGAAGAAATAAGTTTTGATTCATGACATGGAAAATGTGTTTGATATGCATGTTCTCATAAATGAAAAAGGGGGAGATTGTTGGAAGTTTGTCATTGTTGATGTAGCTTGGCAACATGAGCATGAAGTGTACATACATTGGTTGATTCATGTGACCTAGTGTTGTCATTGATGTCAACATTATGGGGATTGTACACTACTAACTATACTGAAAAGATGATCTATTAGGAATTTGGATAAGTGTTCTCTGTTGATGATGTTGTGGTTTAATAACTTTACACTTTTAACCATATCATTATGACTAGATTATACAACTATATTCAATATCTTGTGAAGTTTTGTGAAGTGTATTGGAAGATATCAATGACAGACTTCAACTCTGTATATCACTGTCATCTCTTTGTTTAGTGTATCAGTGTGGGAGATTCTACATTTCCTTACGAAGAATGTTTTGGTATTGCGGTTCTAGAGTTAGTCTCACTAATGTCGGTGAAATGTGAATTTGAAGAAAGATTGAATCTAGAAGTTGTGTGTATTGGGAAGCGTATGTATGATTCGAAGTTTTTGTGATTAGGTCCAATTCTTGGCTGACCTAATACATGATATGTGTTGAGAAGATTAAATATGCATTGTGGATGCTAATTAGATCTATTTTAGATCCATACCATCCTAAATTAAGTATTGCACATTTTTCTTGGGCGTGAAGATGATTTTGGATCATGTGTGGTGTCGACAAAAACTATTTTGGATTTTTTTTACATCTAATTAGGCCAACCTAATTGATGTGTGTGAATGAAATAGGGTATATATATGTGATATATTTTGGAGTTAATAAGATAGATGAGTGAGAATAAATGATATATCAGGTGTGAGTGGTCTCAAATGATGTGAACATGTGAATTCAGTGGTAAGAGTTCGGAATTAGAGTATAAGTATTAAGCAACTGCTAAGAAAAGTAGTATTATATTTTTAGAGCTTCAAAGGAACTGAAATATAGCACAAGGAAGGTGCACTTTATATCAATTCATACTTTGGCAGTGAGCCATTTTTGTATTGTAATTAACTTTGGTTGTGAGCGTTATAAGGACAGTGTGTCTTGGCAGTGAGCCCCTATAATATACTATATCTGGATATAATATATTGTGAGCTAATCCTCACCACGGTTTTTCCCATTTTGAGTTTTCCACGTAAAAATCCTAGTGCTCATGTGTTTTGTGACATTTTGGATGATTCATGCTTTCATTCTTTATTTCAATCAATATGTTTTGTTGATTGGATAAGTTGTGATCAAAAGTTTAATAGAATACTGATTCACCCCCCCTTAGTATTTTGAATGCTCAACACTTTGGGCTCTATGAAACCTAGGAGGGTGATCCCTAACAATGTATTTAAGACCTCCTATGCAAAATTATCTAATACATTGTAAGTAGCAGCTATGTTCTCACTTAATTAGCTTGATAAATGTAGAGATAGAAAGATTTGGAAAAATCCTTTAAGATTTCAACAATTTAAAGTGAGAGAACATGGAAATTTACATGAAACTTCCAAAAATAAGCATAATTGAATTGATATTTTGTAAATGTACATTAATTGAGTGAAACCTTGGAGCTACAACTTAGACACAAATTCAAGATCGAAGGTAGGTATAGAGTCAAAACTAATGCAATTGGAATATACAATAATGTTTCACCTAAGAATTATAGAGCATCACAATAATGCATTATACAATTGTACTCAAAATTCTTAACCAATTCTACTTATCAAATCCTTGCATATATTCACACAAACCTACATCTTCATTAAAGCATTTAACTAGCTCTTTGAACCAGAGCATTAACAAAAACATACATCTAAAGGAAATACAATGGAGATAAATTTGAATGATCTTTGATCAATTTCATTCATAATCTTTGAAAGGTATACAATAGGAGACAACTGGCTTTATAATTACGCCATTGTATTCAAAAAATTCTAGTATTGTTATACAAATCCTACAAATTACAAAAACTTAGGCTCAATAGCCTAAAACAAGACTCAAATAAATTCTCTATGTTTTCAATTACAAAACTCTCAAAAATATCTATGTAAATAGCCTTGAATTCCCTTTTAAAACACAAGGGAGTAACAAGTCTTAGGCCAAGTACACGTCACATTTTCATTTGACATTCTATATTACATTTCAAAATATGAGCACAACTGCTCTTGGATAGAATATTCCTAGGACAAATATAGATATATTTACTTGTAATAATCTTTGTCTTTTCAAAAGTGATTGATGTTGATAGTTGTTGTCTTTGCCACTCCTTTCTTTATTCTTTATTGTTGAAGACCCAGGAAAGTGAATTGGCAAGTAAGACAAGGATTTCGATACACTAGAAGATAAAAATCCATTTTACAAATGTTGTAGAAGTTGGAAATTCTAAGTAAGCATGAAAGACAAAAAACAATTCCACATCATCTTGAAAATATTACAAGTTAGATAGCTCATTGTATTTCTTATCCAAGGCATCATACTCTTCCTCTAATGGCCAATTGAATGCCATAAATTCATCCAATTTATTTTTGTACGAGCCATACCTCTTTACTACCCGATTTGCCTCTTTGTCAAAATTTTCTAAAAACCTACTGGTTCACAATTTATCCATGCCACTCTTAACTAAATATCGATTGAATTATTTTCACAAATGATAAGATCTTGAGTAGTAACAACATTCTCCATTTGATACCTCCAATGGTCATATGTTTTTATTCCTCCATTTTTGTCTAAAATGTTTGGCAAAAGGCCAAGATCACTTTCATCAAATTCTTGGAGTAGTTCTATTATTTTCTTTTCCATGGGGTCAACCACTCCTTTATAATTAGTTATTCCTTTCACCATTTTGTATGTTTGGATGATCTACTTTGGATTATTTGGATCATGAGTTGATCCCTTGATCATGTCAGCTAGTGCATTGAGCCTTGGCACCCACAATTGCATCAATGGGATTGCCTCTGATCTATCCTTCTCAAACATACCAATTGTTGTTATCATCAAGGAATAGTTATTGTGTACATTGTTCGCCATTTTTATCGTTTTTTCCCATTAAATGCTCTAACACATTGGTCATTATAAGTACACTATTTTCATACTTATATATCTACCTCATAGAGATCCAATATCTTTGCATGTGCCTTCAATTGTTTAATCAAATATTTTTTTTCAATCTTTGCTCTTGATGGTGGGGCAATAGAGGTGCTTGCAACTAATAGTTTATCTTCATCATAAACAACCATTGTTGTAGACTGAGGTGGAGGAGTGGTGGTGAAGAAGGGGAAGGAGTTGTTGGTTTCTCTTGTTGCATCTAATGTTGCTAATCTACAACATCTCAACCATTATCTCCAACTCTACAAGCCTTTGCCTATCCTTATTATACTCAATAAATAAATTATTATATTCTTAGTTTCCTGATCATATTTTTCTTGTAATGATTTAGTTGTTGCCTTACTAAATTTGGCAACATTTACTACCAATGTGGCTACCTCAACTATTGAAGTGTCATAAACTATTTTCATTATTAAGCCCCCTCTTAGATCAACGACGGGCTCTGCAACTATGGGCTTATTTGTGTTTGGTGCAAGTACCCAAATAGCCAGAGTATCCCACTTAAAGCTAAAATTTGATCCTTGCAATGCACATAAGGCCTCCTCCTCAGTGGGAAATACTTGAGCATCATGTTTTCTCACTATATCAAAGGCTATAGTAGATTCTATATCCCATTCAAGTAATAAGAGAATGCCACTATCCCTTACAAGTTTCCTACCCTCATCAAGGGTCATTTCCTTCTGTTCAACTTTCATTTGTGCAATTAGTCTTATTGATATTACCTCCCTTGGCTACTCAAGGAATTTATCCATTTCCTCATTCTATTTCCTCTAATACTCATTTCTCTTTGTTTTCCAGACAAATTATTTGAATACATTACACTTAAGAAATGTATCATCATCCATAAAGTTTTTGCAAGCCTCATCTCTAACATAATTTGCATTATCCACTTCCGTTAATATTGCTTTTGTAACCCTATTATTCAGAGCTGGTAAATCATTCTCCCTTTGTGGAGATGGCATGTGTTGCTCAATATAATCTATTGTTACAACCACTTCATTATCAGAATCCAAAGGGTAATCCACAATTCCAGTTGTCTCAACCCTCCTTCTCTTTAGAGATGACTCCCTTGGAGGTGAATCAATATCAATTATATTTTGGGGTGGAGATAGGGGTGCTTGAGGCACAGGGGTTGATGCTCTTGACTCCTCAAATTATGTAGGAGTGACCTTTATTTTCTCTTTCCTCATAATCCCCTTAGGTCTTTTGGTGAAGACATGATTTCTTGGGGGACTAGTAAGTTGGATTCTCCTCAATCATGGGGGCTTTCCCCTTATCTTGTTCTTGCTCTTTGAGTTTCCCCACAACTTTATCAAATTTATGCAATATTGCCTCAATTATCATCAGTGGATCATCAATATTTACATAAATTCCCTTGAAATTGGGATCCCTTTTTTGTTTTTCTTTCTCAAGTTTCTCGAAGGTAATCCACTTCACTCTCCTATCCTCACTTTTAGGTCAAATATGTTTTTAATTATATTCTCAGCATAATCCATTCCATGCTAATATTTTTGACCTATTAATTATTATTCTCAAAGTAGCAATGAATCCTTCAAGGTCAAAAGTTCTAGCCTTGCAAGGCTTTATCTTGAAAGGATTGAGTAAATCTGGAAACTGTTTCCATCCCTCCTTTCCCATAACAAAATCTAAAAAACATAATGACCAAGGGGAAGATAGAACCTTTCTTCCAATTTGATAAATGAAGTTCATTAGTCCATCCTAACTACCACATTACCTCAATAAAACCAATTCTCAATGGTAAAAACTTGGGAAAAACATGTGGGGTCACATTTGTCCCATAAACTCTCAAAACAATGCAATTTGAATGCACGATCACATCACCCCAATTGTGATCTATTCTCAAATAAAGTCTCCTTTACTTTGGTCTTAGGAAATCATGTAGCTCTTTTGGAATCCTTGGTACTTCTCCTCCCAAATAGCATTTTACCTTTGTAACAAACAAGTTTGTGAATGTCACAAAACTTGACTATTTGCAATGTTTGTGTAACAAATGTGTTACATTTGGATAGGGAGTTCAACACCTTTTTCATCCCTCATTGTTAACTACAACCTTGGACCCAAATCCTTATATCCCTAAGCTAGAAAAAATGTGGCATAGAAGTGAGTACCACCAGAAGAAAACTCCCCTCTCTCCATTCTTGATGGCTACCAATCCCTTGTAGATGACATCTAACAAGTATGTGGAAAAGTCATATTCTTTGTTTATCGTCAAGTTCTATATATTTGTTTCCATGAACATAAAAGCTACTAGCATCTTTTGTAGGGGAACATACCCTAGAACCTGGTAGAGTGTGTAGAAGGTTTTAACAAAGTACCCCTCAAAACCATCAACTCAGAAAGGTTCTTGATCTGTAGGGGAGATTCTCACCATTTTCCTATTCTTATCCTTCACCCAAAACCTTGGTAGCAACATAAACTTGTAAGTGCTCTTGTTTTTCTCATAGTCTCTTTTCAATTCTTCAAGGTTGATGGGATTATTGGCATTAGGGTTTAACTTAAAGATATCAATTATTGATTGTCTATCTAATTTGACCATTTCAACCCCCTTGTGTGTCCTCAAAAGTCTAACGTTCTCATCATAATTGGCTGCTATTGCTTTGAGCATGTCAATATCCAAGTATACATTTGAAACTGCCAATTTCCCCAAATCTAAATTCCAACAATTGCAACTTGGGACTGAGGCATTCCTCTTTCCATATCAGTACTTGGAAAGCTCCCAGCTAGAAAATTTCATCTCAAAATCCCCAACCCCATAGTATATATCGACCAAACCCTTATCAGCTCCCAAGCCTTGTAACATTATCATACTTTTGACCCTATCATTCGTCAAACTAGGAAATTGGGCTAGAAGGTTACTGGGGATGGCTTGTTTTGGGGTGGAACCAGAGAATTGTGCTTTAGGAGGTGACATTTTGACAACAATTTGGAAAATACTATTGTTTCTACAATGTTTTAGGGTAATGACACAATTACAGATGAAACTAGGGAAAACTATGAATATTGTGAATGCAAATAATGCAATTCAAGCTTATGAAAAACCTAGAATGCTATTTTAGTTTTTAAACTAGCAAGTATTGAGCAACTAATTCACAAGTGTATGAATGGTGCAAACCCTAGTTCTTGTCACAGAGAGCATCAAACTTCATAGAATTTGATCTCCAAATGCTTTTTGAATGCTTTGGTAATTTAGAAATGAACATTAAAGCCAACTTTTATGGAAGAAAGCATTAAATTTAGGCTCTATGGCATCTTTTCTACCATTACTCTTTGCTCATGCAAACCAGAATGAATCCATCTACCTGTTCTTCAATTTTGAATATTGGTTGTTGATCACTGGCTGATCTATGCATTTGGATGACTCAGATGGAGTTGATCAAGTTTGAAAAACTTGATGGTCTTTGACTAGAGTCTTGAGCCAATGAAATTTTTTCATGCAAACAAGCTCACTACATGTCACCTTAGACCCCATTGCCTTTGTGAACACCAATGGAGCTAACATACCATCTCCTCATAGCCCCACACTCATGCATTGGGTATCAAATCAAGTCATGAAGAATCATGGGGAAGTCTTCCAAATATTGCCACATGTCAAAGATGCACACCTTTTATTCTTCCCTTGTATGGTTCCATACTTTAGCAAAATTCTTTGACTTGCTTTAATCCTCCATAGGATAGTTGAGATCTTGCCACTTGGCATCTTCCCACATCCCCATGATCAACCAAGGTCTTCATATATGAACCCCCACAGAATAGCGGTGAATGGCCAGAATGGTGCCACATGGCACCCTTAGAGCCTTTAGATTATGGGCCCGCCACTAGCATTATATAAGCCCACTACATACCATTGTATAAGATAGACACGTGGTGCTCTCTTGCACCACCACACCTACTTTTTATTGAATATTTTATTCAATGCGAGCTAGCAGGGACCAATAAGGAATGAACACATGGTGTTGTGGGACCAAGCATTGCTTAAATTAAGGCATTTTAAGCATGTGATTTCAAGTTATGACTTAAGATGAGATCATTCATTAGGTCGATAAAAGACTTTAGACATAAATTTTAATTCAGACCTAGGGCTTAAAACATCAGACTTAAAGGAAAGTATTTTAGGACTCCGCAGGCAAATGTTTAACAAATATTTCTGAAAGGGGAGGCAACCAACAAGACTAGGACTTAGGAGTCGGTAAAAGCGTGACTTCAATGACTCAAATTGCAACTTAAAGAACTAGTAACTTCCTAGCATATGTCAACAAGCAAATAGTATAAGATTCTAGGGCATTGAACTGTTAAGGTTTAAAGAGGTTTTTAGCCCTATGGTGAACCCTAGAATCAGTAATAGACAAACCCTAGCTTGAATATGATCAACAAAATGCTCAAAATTTTAAAATGAATGGCCAGAACCACAAAATATTTCATAAGTCATATCACTCATATTCTGCACAAAACCTCCACAAAAAAGATCTACACCATGAGGTTTGAATTGTAGACTTTTGGTTCAGAGGTAGAACTTTCAACCTATGGCTAAACTATTAAAGTCCTTAGGATCCTATCATAAGGTCAAGGAATCTAGAAAAATTGAATACAATGGTGGTGATTTTTTTAGAAACATCTCTTTGTAGGATTCTAGCGGACTAAGGGACTTTTATTCATCATTTCAACCTCTTGACCTCCTAAAACTTCTCACAAATTGAATCAAGGGCACAAAAGATAGATAAATTGAATTGAAAACTTTCACACAGCTTCCAAACATTATAAGTTTAAACCTAAATTTTGGATGTCCTCCCCAATCTCGCACTTTATCATAGAAAGCAATACATTTTTTATATGATCATTTATGAAACTTGTGCTTACTTCTAGACTTCCATACATTGCCCAAACCTTCTAAAGTCTAGACCTCCCTTAGACTTTTTCAAAATTCATTTGTGAATGTATCATTAAAACTTAGTGGTTGTGAAGTTTCCTTGGACTACCAAATAAAATTTAATGGAACCTTCAAAAGTATGAAACTCCAATGCATTCCCACATAAGAGGTGAAACTTGGTAAAGTCATCTACAGAGTTGTAGGATTCAAATGGGTTAAAGGATGTTTCATCACTTAACATACTAAGGTCTCAACCTTTGTTTAATTCCCACAAACATTGGTATAATGCAAGAAATGTAACATACCCCACAGTTTACCCTATTGATCTCACCTAAGTTTTAAATCAAAATGTGAAAAGATCAAGTTCACAAATATATGGAAATAGAATTTTCCCTTTTTAATGTTCCTTGCTTATATTATAAAAAACACTTTGCACATTTGAAATAAACTCATTCCAAATTACATTGCATAAAATAAAATAAAATTACATAATCCCAAGTAACGAATACATCTTTCATATTCATTTTCCAAATAGATGCAATAGTATAATTACAAATGATATCTTACAAGAGCTTACATAGCTTACAAGAGCTTAATTGTACAAGAGCACAATGGCCAAGTTGTCTGCATCTAAAACATGCAACTTTATCTTCTTTTTGTTTCTCACAAGTCTCGACTGCCAACTGCATGAGGTCTAGAGCATCACCCAAGTGATTTTTTTCCAATCACGTACTTAATGTTGTCTCCCGCACATCTTCCTAACTGGTAATATGGCCCTACCCTTCAACGAATAATTTAGTAAGGAAACCTTCTAATATTATGCCTACCTAAGCATGGTGTTGTGTCCTACATAACTAGTGTTGTTGTACATTGGATTCTCGCCTAACATGCATGACACTCCCTATTAGCTATGCAATCCTAGCTCATAGTGAAATCGATGAAGTGTACACAGTGGCATCTACACTTACTTTTTTGAAAGCTTTATTATATATAATAAATAAAAATGCTTAGTGCTTTGAGCGGTGTCGTATGTTCACCCACCCCCTTGCTCAACTTGGAAACTTTATTGACCATAAATAGCTCCTAACTAGGTTTGACCTTAATATAATATAACAAGATTCCATTCTAAAAAGTGATGTCACACTTAGTTGATCTAATTGACCAAACAGGTTTAACACAACCTCTTGAATACCCTATTACACATATGTAACATTCCTAGGACTAGCAGCTACCTCTTATTCAAGTTCTCTTCTTTAATCATGGGAGTAACGACTCTCCTAGTTCATAACTAAATAATATTGATGACACCATGTCATCTACTGGACACACCTAGTCTCAATCCAAAGTATTGTCACTATGTCAATATAAATTCAGAATTAACTTGATTTAAAGTTTGCTTCCTCATATTGGGTTGTAGACTCTTTGTTATCATATCTAATATGGCTCCATCCTTCTAGGATACCATAACCAATTTGGTTATCCTTGACATTAAATTACATATTAAATCTCATGTTCATAGTAATGTCTAATAATAGTAAATTAGCATAATAAGCTATTCAACCTCCAGTAAATTTAACTAAGAACTTTTTGGCTAACCTCCAATTCCCTCATGGTTCTTTCCAAGTTATCCTTTGCATCATTTATTTAAGATCTCTATGTTTGTATGTTCACAAACCATCATATATCCTTTCGCTCAATATGACACATATAATTACATGTTTAAAATGGATGATAAGTCGATATCCATTCTGGAAGACATTTTCAACTTGAGAGGAGTTGGTGCTCTTGCACCTTAAATTTCCCTTGTATTACGACTTTGGGTTGCCAAGACGTAAAGTCCTCATCTTTAAGACTAAAATACCGTGAATAGGTATAGACCCTTTCTCAAGTATAATATAACATCATTTAAAAAGGTAATTGAACACTTATATATCTAATACATTCTTCAATCCTACTGTTAAACATCAATATAATCATATTCAAGTATATACCCTAACCCTAGGGAATAAAATATTCTCCTACTTTCAAGGAAATGAGTAATCGAGAACATAGGTTCTTCACTCATGGATAAACTGACAATCATATGTTTACAAAATAACGTACCTTAACAATGATGACATAATACATCTGACATGATATATTCCCTTTGCATTACTAATATCATAATTCATACAAGCATATAAGCAACATGTAATAACCTAGGTATCATATGTATACCTTCTAGATATTTCACATAGTTACGTCATATAATTATGACAATCATAATAACTATATATATCATACTAATAAGATACCACAATACAATTTATCTCCAATCTAGCCATATGCACAAGCTTGATTCAATAACTATGATAAACAAACAATAACTTGCATAAGCACTTGCAAATAATGACAAACACGATATCAAGATAGAAAAATAGAATGTATAAGAATTCTAGCATGCCTGATATTAAAGCTTCCAATAAAGAACTTTGCTTGTTGCCTTCACTAAGCTCAGCTTTTCTCTAATCCAATTCAATATATGAAGCTGACAAATTCTCATGTATAAGAATTCTAGCATGCCTGATATTAAAGATTCCAATGAAGAATTTTGCTTGCTGCCTTCACTAAGCTTAGCTTTTCTCTAATCCAATTCAGTATATTAAGCTGACAAATTCTCAATAAACTACTCTCACTCACACACACAAAAATTACTCAAACTAACAAGGAAATACTCACAACACTCACAAACTCTCATAGAAAATATCATAAAAAAATAAACAACAAAAATTAATCACATTACCCTCCCAAAATAAGAACTATTGACCCCTATTTATATAAATTCATGGAAAAACTTCACACTAGAAGTTAGCTAAGGTAATCACCACCTTTTCCCTTAAGTCAACACCTCTCAAACTATAAAGAAGAACTCAAATGCAAGTATATTACTAAAGAGGTCAATTATGCAGAGTTGGGAACCTCATTCCCATATTACTAGCTACTAAAAGAGTCAATCATTTAACACAAACAATTTAAATTGCATTCAGTTTCTATTCCTTGGCCAAGTAATTAAAATCATATTACACATGTTGATTTACTAAGTGAAAGCTGCTCCAAATGGTTGCACTATAACTCACTGGTTTCCTATTTGCTTACTTACTCTATTTGTGGCATTTAAACCTTTCATTTAGTTGGTTTAAGGTGCCTAAAATGGGGTTTCCATTGTTTAACAGTCATTGCAAATGCACTTCAAAATGCAAATATAAATCACTTGCCACCTTGCCAATTCATGGCAGTTTGACTTAGTCCAACACCTCTTATTTATGTCTATGAGTGGAACTTAATACATAGCAATGCTTACCATTTAAATGTGTTAACATTTCCCTTTATATGGGGCAGCAATATATGCACAATACTTCAGCTTTTACTTATTGAATGAATGTGCTACATTGTATCTTATGTGCATTATACTATGCCCTAAACTTCAGCTATTACTTTTCTTGCTCCATCACATTAATATATGCAAATGACATATTATCCTAACATTTAATAAATACTCATATACATACATACATACATACATACATACACACACACACACACACACACACACACACACACACACACACACACACACACACACACACACACACACATATATATATATACATACATTATAATACTCGTTATTATAATATATATATGTATTAACATATATATTTAAAATCATTCTTTTACCAATCTTTATATATATATATATATATGTATGTATGTATGTATGTATGTATGTATGTATGTATGTATGTATGTATGTATGTATATATGTATGTATGTTTGTATGTATGTATGTATGTATGTATGTATATGAGTATATATACTATTTAATCTAATACATACATATATACATATATATTAATGTGTATATATATATATTATTATTATTTTAATATCTTGCAATATATATATATATATATATATATATATATATATATATATATATAAAGTGTACATATATATGATGTATCCACATATGAGTATACATAGGTATTTCTACCAACGCATGCTCACACATGTATACATTCACATATATGAGTTATTGTCTATATATACATATGTACATTTAATGTATATACATATCCATTATAATAAAAAGTATATCTCATGCTACAATCCAAGGATGACTCAAATTAACTAAACGATCAAAGAGAAATAAGACACTTACCCAAACATTCCCATTAACCCTAACTATCACCAAGGTTTACTTACTAACACTTAGCCCAAACTGACTTGATAAAGGTTGTCTAACCTAGGTAGTGAGTGTGTGCATTAGCTCAAGTGGGTACATCAGTGGTTTCCATACCAAATTCCTCTCCTGGATGATACTCTCCCTCTCCTTACTTGAGGGCTCGATTCTTTCCTGTATCCAACTTAGTGCATCATGAATGTAGTTAGTTGATAACATGAAAATCATATTCATCATATATCATTTACACCTTTGAAGAATTTTAAAGCAATCACATCATAATGCATATTCATGTGTTTCATTCATTTATTGAAATTCCCTGAAACATAATCATGTGTTAAAATATATTTACTCATAAAATTAAAAGTAAATGGTAAATACACAATGGGGTGTAACATACCCTCCCCCTTATGAATCATCATCTTCGATGATTAAAGTACCAAACTTATAGATAAATTCAAAAAAATATTTTACTTTCAATTTTCTAAATCATGCATGAAATAGGTAAATTTCTATTAATCTTAAATCAATCTTCCCTCGCAGCATTGCCCTCTCCAATCTCATCCTTCCTGGACCTTGCACTGAGTGACCTTGCTAGCGCATAGAAAGAACTTGCATGCTTCAAGAAAAATCTCTCTAGAGAACTATACATCATAATTGCATTAGTAACGACTTCAATATGTACATCATAAGTACAATAGTGATTGAATCCTACATGACACATATACCACAATGAATGGAAAAGCATGTTCACATTGGCTAACACACAATTACCCTTAGTGTAACACCAATAGAAAAGGAATGTTGGTGCATTGTGCACTACATCGTGGGTCCCATCCTTTCTATGGTATTTACACTGTCGAACAATTCAGAAGCCGAGAACATCCATCATTGACACTAATACCCATTTTGGGCATAGTACTACTCTTAAACACCTGTCAACCTTGAGCATAATTGTGTTGGTTATTGACTCATGCTTTGTATCATCAAAGCTTTCCTACTTATCATTCTTCTCTGCTTAGTTCTTTCATTGATCATCTTGATCTATTCTTCCATTTTTGACAACATTTCTAGATTAAGGCTAATCCTATTTCCTAGCTTATCCTAGCTTATAGGAATTTGGCCCTTCCTTTCGTATAATATTTTAAATGGATCAAATTTCATTATGGAATGATAGAAATTACTGTAATAAAAGTATTCTATAAATCCATCAAGACTTGGTTTACCTTTTTTTCTTGATTGTTTGTCTCAAGGTAATAAGTTGAGCTTACTTTCAATTGAATTTTCAACAAGGTGATTATGGTTTACTCAAAACCTTAACGTTACTTTTGTGTCCCTGTTTGACATAACCTTCTTAGGAACACCATGCAATCAAACACCACTTTACACAAATTTGAAGTTATGGATGGTATTCACCTATCAAATTTTCCAATATGAAATTGGCTACCCAATTGAGCCTATCCATCACTATCAATTAACATTATGCCAAATCCATTAACATAGAAAGATCAAAACTATACGAATGAGTTGTCACTTCCTCTCTAGAATTTCATGAGAATATAAAAGTCCCGCTGAGTGATGACATCTTGTCCTCACCCTTTGGTGTTCTAGAGAATTTTCTACGTACCTTACAACATCTCACTTTGTTTCCTTCCAGAATATAGTGGTTTTACATCAGTTAATAATTTTTTCATTCCAATTTGTCCTAATTATGACATCAATTTATGACACCTCATTCCTTAACTCCTCAAAATTTGGTACTTAGGTTCTTTCACTGATTCTTAATAGTCCACTTTGATTAAATGAAACATCTTCCTTGGACTTATATCGCATTTGATTCCTAATATAATGAATAAGTATCATCGAGGCAATATGTCTCCTTCGATATTGGGCATTTACAATTTAGTTTTTCTTTCCATTTAAATAATTAATTCCAAATTCATAGTTTGATTCTAGCTCAAGCCATTTTCTCTAACGAGCATTTAAATTGGTTGAGTAACAATCCTTGTTTTTTATTAGAGGTAAATAATGGGTTTTGAAGGGGCTCGAAACCCCTGTTAGAGTAACAATCCTTGTTAGATCATACTATTTTTTTTATTATCTCCCAAAGGTTGTCCAAAAAATTAATGTGTAGATAATTACCAAGAATGAATGATTTCCAATAGCTCAAAATTATGTGGAGGATGGTTCCATTCATAAATCTTCCATTTCCTAATTCGTAGGCGATAAACTTGCCTTTCTTAAATAAGCTTATGACCTAACCTTTTTCTAAAGTATAAATAATAATCACAAATTGATCTTCCAAAACAAGAATTTTTAGAATTATGTTGTAGTTATTTCACTTCTATTTGGTCAAAGGCCTTTGTCTTTTCCTAACCATTCCAAATCTTTCACTAAGAGTTTCTATGGCTTAGCCTTCAATTCCAACAACTTTGTTGCAATCATTAGATACAAAAATTTAGATATAAGGTGTTATAACATGACAATCTATTGAGAGGGGGGGTGAATCAATAGATCATTTAAAATTGAACTCTTAATACTTTATACCCTTTTGTGAGTAGATGAAATCATGACATATAGAAAAGTATACATACATACACAACTCATAATCTACAAGATATATGTGGAAAACCCAAGATGGGAAACACCACGGTGAGAATAGTTGTTAGGATCTATTGTCCTAATCCATCCTCACAATGAATATATTCTTATTACAATGTTTAAGGGAACCAACCCTAAGGAGACACCAATCCCCTATTTTAGGAGTACCCACTCCAATGAAGCACCAACTCCCTACTCTGAGCACCTACCTAGATATTTGATGGCACCTACCAATCAAATTTGTTGGGAATAGGATGCCCTTTAATTGCAATCCTAAACATTATTTCATGTATCTCCTCAGTCCTTGGAAAGTGTTCCCCAAACACTAGGATTAGAAAGAGATTAAATTTGAATGAAATGAACGTGTAAATTGGCATTTGTAATTAATTATAAATGATAGGAATATGTGGGGACGCCCATGAAGAGATCCTAAAAAATAGGAGCACATGGGGCACCCACATGGAAGGTGGAACTCACCTTGAGTTAAGTTAACTATTTGGAGTAAAAGATAACACTTCAGTAATGCATGTAAAGATCCTAGAAGTTAGGGATTGATGTTTACATGCATGGAGTTTAGTTCAGTTTAGATCAGTTTAGTTTAGTTTAGTATCAGTTTAGTTTAGTTCAATTCATTTCAATTTAGTTTAGTTTAGTTTAGTTCAGTTATGGTTTGGTTATCTTCAGTTGCATGTAGTTAGTTTCAGTTAAATTCTAGTTGACTTTAGTTGACTTGGAATGCATGACTAATGACTTGAGTTGCATGAAAGATAATAGGTGATACATTCAGTTAAGTGGGGATGATCAATCATGCATGATATTTGCATGAATGATGGAGAGATATGTTTCAGTTAACAGAGATTGACTTAGACCCACCTTGGGTTCCCAAGTTGGCATCTTGGAGTTGACACTTTTGCATGATAAGATATTTTATAAGGTTGGGTTAAGTGGGCCCATTATTGGGCGCCAAATTTGAGGGTAAGCTTAGAAGATATCTTTGAAATCAAGGTTGAGTTATGACTTCAGTTTGGGATGCCCAAGTGGATGAAGGACTTGTTTTGACATTGTTCTTCATGGTAAAACTCTATTTACAAAGAATAGGCGTGGGTTTTGTGA
>VDFB02000008.1:311721921-311750903 GCA_007258455.2 Sequoia sempervirens
ATCATGACTCATTTACCCCTTATAAAAACTTAATTTTATTTGTATGAACTTAGGGTATTTACTATTATATTTGGCACTATATAAAATATCTTTCTTTTCAAATAATGCCAAAATTTTGTAATAGCTTTGACAAGTGTGTAGGATTATTTTTCTATGTTTGGATATTTGATGTAATATGCTCCCCAAGATTAAGCTAATATAATACTACAAGGTAACTAAATAAGAGAAGTAAATAATAAAATAAAATAATTAAAGATAAACTACTAAATTTATAACTTGTCTAATGTTATGGATTAATAGAAATAATGATGAAGTCTTGTACGCTCCAAAAGAATATTTTTCAAGTTATATACTTCTTTGCTAATTCGACAATTAAATTTACAAGAGGAAATAAATAATAATAATGATATCACTGTCATCAGAATTTCTCACAACTACTTTTATGATGATTCTATAATACATATCCAATGTTGAATATAAAAGAAAACTTAATTGACTTCATTTTAACCAAACATTGCTATTCCAACTTTACACTAATTATCAACATCATTTGTATTCATTTAAACTACACATAAACATGAAACATATTTTGATAAGGTTAGTATTAAATCTCCACAATAACATTAACTTAACCCCCAAAAGCTATTATTACCATTAAATAGGACATCTAAAATTGTTAGTGAAGGTAAAATCAAGATTACATAAAAGTTGAGATATGTAATAGAATCAAATACTAAAGATGCATTGTAAGTGGTGAATCAACCTCAAACTATTTACCTTTTCAAGTGAATTATTTAATGCCTAATCATTAGAAATGAAGACAATAATTTAAACAATACTTTAAACCAATATTACAAGCATAAACATACAAGAAATAATCTAACAAGAACAATACCATCCAATATTGAACACACTAATTTTATAGGACTAATAACTCAACAACTTGAGATTTATTATGTATATTTGCAGTATACACACACAACTAAACATATACACATAATTCATGACTACTTAGTTTGTTAACATTTGTTAGTAACTGTACTTTAATGGATTTAGAATCTTTAACGTTATAATTCACAAATCAAACCTTATTTATTTACTTCATAGCTCTACCCAAATTATTATTCTTCTTGCAAAAATTCTTAGGTGATTTTAGTTACCAACTTTGCTTACTATACCTAGACTCTTCTATGATAAATTGTTTGAATCACTTTCATATATAAATTAAAATATTATTATTCTTGGATTAAATGGAGATATTGTTCATCCACTAATAAACCAAATAAATAATTAAACTCTCTAACAAGAACACAATCCTGAAAATAATAGGATAAATAAATTCAACAATTCAGAACCAATATTTCTAAGCACTATACAATCAAGGCTCTTAATGGATAACTAGAAACTAATTTAAAAAAAAACTAAACTAAGAATCCACGTAAGGTTTTTTTTCTCATGTTTCTATATTTCTCATTAAAAAGTTCCTTCAGATATTTTTCTTGCCTACATGATACCCTAACTTGGTTTCACCCACCTATTTTTGCTCTCACACACTTAGCTCCGGGTAGGAGACAATAACGTTTTAACTAAATCCTATCTAGCTCTATCGGTTCTCTCAATTTTGGATACGTTTGCATAAACATTGACTTCAGGAAACCTCGAACTTTTCACAATTCATAAATCCAGATTCATCTCATGGAATGATTCATGGACTGGTTGTACACAACTTGCCAGAACAAGGATGTCAAATGCTTTACAACTACATTTGGTGATCTAGGCTAATACAATTTTTGAATATGTTTTTCTGAGATTAATAATAGAAAAATCCATTAAATTATATATTTTGTTTATCATTTTTTATGATCAAATACACGAAACTACTTTTAAACGAATAATTGTTTGGCATAGGGGCAACAATATTGTTACCTCAACAAAACCAACTTGTTTCTCTCTTGAAATCCATTGGCTGAAAATTCCAAGATATTCTTTCTTCTTCAACAAATGTACCTGAAATACAAAGATACACAAAGAAGAAAAATAATATGGGCCAATAGGCTCGCCACCCAACCATAGGATTGAGACTCAATCCCCCCCCGAGCTAGGGTCACATAGCACTTCCACAAAATATTTTCCACATAGGATCCACAACCAAAGTGTAACATAGAACATCCACATTACTAAACTTTGCACATTAAAGCCACTAATCACAAGGGTTCCTAGACAAGTTTACACTTTACATACTTTGCATATCACAACATCTTGCATTCATATTTCTTTATTTTAACACACAAAAAGGGTATATATAAAATTAAACTAAGCAAGGTGGAAGACTCAACCAATGCAAACCCCAACACACTACTTGCAGCCAAACAAGAGATTCAACATCAAATTTCACATAGATTTTTTTATAAGCAAGATCAATATGACAACAAACTCATTACAAATCAACAAAGATAGATAACTAAAAGGTTAGACCTCACCAAGAAAGTTTTCTATCCAATTTGTGGAAAACTCTCTCCAAGCACTCTCTTTCATTGCTTCTTCCTCTTCAAAAACATGGCAAAAACTCAAAAATAAAGAATGAAAACCAAACATGAACTCAAGAACAATCTCAAAAAGAAAAAGAGAGAAAAAACCCCCTCCTCCACACAAATAGAGATAATAAATGGAAGGGGAAAAGGAAACCTCCTTTTAAACTTTCCAACAACCCTTTCAACTCCAATTTTCGTCATTTTTCATAAGCGAGTAATTACATTGGGTTTTAAACTTTATTAAAGGGATTTTATTGAATAAAAATACCCCCACCCCATAAACCTATCACCTAGGAATTTTTTTAAACAATTAAGACCACATAAGAACTTCATAAAACACAAAATAAGTGACCATAATAATAAAGCGACTCACGAGACTAATAAAATGACTCTCACATACACACAACCCATACCACACAAAACAAGGTTAAATCACTTACCCATGACAAGACTAATATTTCACAAGGATACAATAAAGGAAGTAGCTTTGTGACCCCCTTATCAACATTGGCCAATTTAACCAAAAAAAGCGTGTCAATATTACTCATGATTAATAATAATTAAAACAAATGACTTATGAATTAAAAATTCCAAGAATAATAATCAACTAGAAAAGTAGATCCACTAATCTACACAATAACACTCCTTACTCATATGCTACCTGTTATAGAGTCAAGGAACAGTTGAGTGAATGATATTTGTTGTCAAAATATCACCATTGA
Source organism: Sequoia sempervirens (assembly GCA_007258455.2). NCBI lineage: Eukaryota > Viridiplantae > Streptophyta > Pinopsida > Cupressales > Cupressaceae > Sequoia > Sequoia sempervirens. The sequence goes on from VDFB02000008.1 coordinate 311,725,175, forward strand.
TGTCAGTTGAATATTTAACTTATAATGCATACCACTATAAGTAACATTGAATATCAATAATTATCTTCATAATCACACCCACTCACATCTATAATATGTAATCACCTAACATAATGCAATCCACTTAATATACATAATAATATTACCAATAATTGAGCATCTTGATCATTGCATATTTATGTAGACAAAGAATGGAACTCGTCTGACTATCACAAGAATTCACAACAACCATTAGATAGGATTAATCAAGACTATGAACATATTCATGGTGTATCAACAACCATCACTCATGTTTACTATCCAACATAAAGAACATAGAATATAGCATATAATCCATCAACAACTAATAGGATCAACAAGGCCACAAGGGATAGGGTCCTACATTTGAGTTTTGAATCCTTGAAAGAAGCACACAAAAATGTAATTAGTATTTCATCTCCTTGGTTCTTTCATTGTGCTATAATTGCAACAAAAGTATGGTGTCAAGTGAGTGAGTAAATGGAGGAAGGCTTGGAGTAATTTGGGTTGACTAGTACTAGTGATTTAGGGATGAATGTTTTAATTTTTTTAAAAATAGCCTTTGCTTGGGAAGTCCACTTGAATTTTGCATATTGTTTAAGAGTAGAATTAAGTTGTCTAACAAACTTAGTAAAACTAGCAATGAAATTGTGTACAAAATTGATCTTACTAAACTAAGGCTTGAGCTCTTTCTTGTTGGGTAATGGAAGGATTTTGAGGATGACTTACACTCTTTTTGTATCAATGGAAACCCCCTTCTCTAAAATGAAATTTCCCCATATCTTCTCTTCAATAACCCCAAAGATACACTTCTTTGGGTTCACTAATATACCATTTTCTTGACACATTTTCAATGAATTTCTCAAATAAGCAATGTAGTCTCTTTTTTCTAAAATATTGTTAAGTCATCCATTTAGATGATTATGAATTTACCAATCAATCCCTTAAAAGTGAAGTATATTTCCCTTTCAAAGGTTGCACCAACATTGACCAAGTCAAGGGGAATCCTCCTATATGCCAAATTTCTCTACTTAGTGGTGAAAGAAATTTTAATGCATCCTCATGGTCCACCATCACTTGGTTGTACCTTGAGTATCCATCAAGAAAATACATTATTTGTGATCCATTTATAATCTATAGGACCTCATCTAGAGAAGGCAATGAGTAGTTATCCTTCTCTAAGGCTTTATTAACATTTCTAAATTCAATGCAAAGTTTTATCTCTCCACTTTTCTTTCTAAATAGCACAAGGTTAGCCACCCAAATAGAATTCTTAATTGGGAAAATTATTTAGGCTAAAAGTAGCCAATGTACCTCTTGGAAAATTAGAGGTTCTAATAAATTATTCACTAGTCTTTGATCTTCCTAAATTTTTTGACATTGGGCTTGAGAGGAATAGTGAGGGTGATAATGGAGGTGTCATATATCTTCAAGTCTTCATAGCTCCATAATATCACATGATGAAAATATTTTGATTTTTGGATGATTCCAACCCTTTCTTTCTTAATATAGACCTTTCAAAGGAAAAATTTCTTCACTTTCTACACATCTCCTATGTTATGTGGGAGATATTCTCCTCATTTGAGGTTGAAATTTAAATTTGGCCTACCTAGCTGGTCTCCATCAAAAAGACACTCCAACTATATCATCTCTTTTAGGATTGTATCAGTTCTCAAATTCACTATTCCTTCATCATCAATTTCTACATCCTCTCTTTCACCCTCATTAATAGCTTGAACTTTCAAAAAAAAACTTTAATTAGTAATGAATTCCAAAATATCCTGGTCATCATTGAAGACCTAAAAGTCGGTCACATTTTCTAGCATAAAAGTAATTGATGTTAATTCAATTAAAATATTGTTAATCAAGACACATGTGCAAGGGCTCTATAGTGTTTCTTGTTGAATATAAGGTGTTAGATGTATGGTTTTTTCTTCTATGAATAAGTTTGATGTTAACAACATCAAATCCATTAATGAGGTCTCACACCCTATTCTTATAATTGTATAGTCTCTTCTCATGACACATATATTATTTTATACCCTCTTAACTACTAATTTAGAGTCTCTAAACGATTGTAACAAATTTGATTTCTTCTTATGAGCTTACAATAACTTGTGAATAAGAGTTTCATGCTCAACTATGTTATTAGTGTAATAGAACTATAGTCTGTGAGCAGCTAGAAAATGCTCACCTTGATAATTTATCAATTCAACTCCATGTCTTTATTTGGAAGTATTGAACTTGAAGGTCCACAAATGATCCTTATTTTTCTATTTTGAATATGTCAAAGCTTCCAACTTCTCTATCTCATGCACAAACCCTTTATGAGATGATTCTCACAATGGATATAACACAAGATGTTATTATTCAGGGGGTTTTTCTATACCTTTCACTTTGTTGGTTGTTATGATGCATAAGGAAAAAGTCAACTCTAAATGGTAAAAATTATGAATCCTACACCAATTTGGTAAAATAGACCCTCTAGCATTACTCACTTCCCAACCCTAGCACTATCCCTTTTGAACTTATAGAAAAATTCCTAGAAACTTTCCCATTTTCATTATTGGAGGAGGGTCCTTCTTTTGAATCCACTAACATTTTAGTACTATGTAACATCTTTACAATACTTTGAGGTTTCACTCATGCAAATCATTCATAAACATCACTAGCCATCAAGACTTCTTGCATCCCCATACTTGCTAGGATGTACACAATAGTCTCTACTTTAGCATATAATAACTTGTTGTTTTGGTTATACTCTATAATAAGGTGCTTCATCCTTGGATCCCTTTCTACTTAGATTTAGTTAGGAGTACCCCTCCATGGTAGCCACATGTGTGAGAATTGAATTTCCACATATCCATTCAATATATTGAACCAATCTCTACCTAGTAAAATTCCATAAATGTTTAGGATTTCCACTACTTGGGTAGCAATGTAATGCTAAACATGTGGGTCCAAAGCTAGTTGCATGTAGATGTGATTAAGTTCCTCAATCACATTAAACTTAACTTTGTCCAATCAGGAAACCCTCTTGAAATATTTGGATAGTGCTAATTTGAGTATCTTGTAAAATGAAAAATTATAAGATTCATAGATGCACCAAATTTGACAAAGCAATAATGAATATTCTTACCAAAAATTAACAAAGTCAACAAAATTGGTAGGGATTTTTCTTTATCCTTGTAGATGGCTACATGTGCATCAAATATTTTACTTGGCAATTTATCTTTTCCTTTATTGTCTTTAAATGGAACCTTTTTGATTACCAGGGAGATCGGGGGCCAATAATTTCACACACCATTTAGGGGAGAGGGCCTAGTAGTCGTGCACCCTAACTTCGCACTTCTAATTATCCTACGTCGAAATTTCAAATCACTCCCAATTTTTTATAGCAGCTTACTTGGCAAGTTCTCTACTTATAACTAAGGTTTCAGGGCCACATCATCAAATATGATGCCACATCAACATGCATTTTTGTCAAGGTGTCCAAAAAGGCCCCAAAAAATAGTGAGACCAATTCTCGTGCATTACATCATGAGTAGTTGAGAGTTGATGTGATATCACATGATTGGTTGCTTTTTAGATCAAAAGCATACTTTTTGTTTAATTATGGGTAGTCAAATCACAACTATTGGACATTATATAAATGACTATTGGGTATTATATTTACGATTGGGTGCACAACTATTGGACCCCGCATGACTATTGGGCCCTCTCCCCTATGTATCTAGAAGATCATATGCAGAAATCAAAATCTGTTCAGCAATAAATTCACATTCATGGCTATCATGGGGCATATATAACAAGGACCCAATGTTATCCATTGCATCACCTACTTTGTTTTGAAGATGAGGGCCCTGCTCATACTAAATGTAGTTGAAATATTTCTTGAATTCATTGACAATGTGTTTGTAAGGAATTAATTTATCATCCTTAGTTTGAAATTAATTATTGACATGTTTAATGATGAGCTAAGAATCACCATAAACATGTAACTGACTAATATTCCATTTGAATTGTTATCTTGGGACCTATGATGAGATCCTCATATTTTGTAATGTTATTCGTGCATAGGAAGGAGCTATCCCAAAGGATTTAGGTATAAAATCATCATGATGGGTAACAAAGATAATACCTACACTAGATACATGTTGAGTAAATAAACCATCGGAAAATAGCTTTTATGACGCCTATTTAGTGATGGTGAAGATGGACTCATTTGTAAATTTTATAACTAGTGGGTAGGAATCTACTTGAGGAGCATTTTCTAATTGATCTATAATGACTTGAACCTTGATTGCTTTGCGATTGACGTACTCAATATCAAACTCATTGAGAAGCAACCTAATTGGAAGATCTTCTAAGGATTGAAGAAAAGATTACTTGACTTCATAATTTTTCATTAGCTCAACCAATTGAAGACTTACTTTTATATTTTTTATTTCTTCTACAATATAGGACTCCAACCTATTAGTATTCATTTTCTATAATGAGCTCATAAATTTACCTTGATAATTTTAAACATGAATACCTAAAGATGAATGCATGGCCACCTTAGGAAGATTTGGATTGTTGCTAGCGTTTGGATCAAGTTGCACTTGATAATTATTTGGAAGAATGGATGTAGTAAGAGGACATTTTGGCTTACTAATCCTCAACACGTAATTATGACTCTATGTATTATCGATATGATTTAATTTCATCCACATTACAACTAGGTTCATTTTCTCGATTCAAAAATTCATAAGTTTCTAAGACCATGTATCAAATTCATAACCAAATGAAAAAAATTAATAACTAGTTGATGTAATGAGCTATGTAATTACTTCTATATTCTACACTTCCCTCTGAAGATGTCAAACGCTACTATGAATGTTGGAAAATCAACCTCGATGTGGGCACTTGTATTTTGTAATCTACCCCAATTTTTAAGAGAAACATCAACCAAATTGAATCTCCTAAGTAGTTGATGGTTAATTTATTTTTTTCCATTTGGGGGGAAGGAACTCCACCATTATTAGGTCTGGTATCTCACATTTTATTCAACCTAGGAAAGTTCTAATTTTTGCCTTGAGAATTCTATAATTTTGTATTCTAGCTCATGAGGTATACAACCTCATTGGAATTTTGCAACTAATTCTCTTATGCCTTCCTTCTCTCATGCTTTCAAAATTAATAAATCATGAGAAGGGGGAAAGTATGGTTGATTTCTAGGTGGTTCTTTAGAGATGATGAATCTAGGATGCAAGACCATAGCTTGAGTGGACCTGCTAGATTGTTCGGAATGGAACCATATTTTGAATAGGGATATTGTGGGATAAGGTGTCATTTATTTAATACATTTGATTATGAATTCTTGTTGTGCCTAAGTTTGTTAAATTTTTATAACTAGACCATCCCATTTCAATGTTCAATTTCATTTCAACATATAACATAACCAAGGTGGTTACTAGTGGTTTTCCCTCTTAACAAATATAGAGTTTAAAGGATCGAGGATTATAAAGTAGTTGTGTAACAATATCTTGAGGTAAATTATAAGGGGCCATCAAATGGGAGTAGGCCTTGTGAAACCTGTAATTGAACTCATGGATTCATTCCTCTTTTACTGTCTTGATACCTACAAAACAATGATACACGGTGGTAGGGTCAATAAGAATTTTAAATTTTGAAAAGAAATATTGCTTAAGTAAGGACCATGAAGTGATGGAATTTGGACCTATAGGATGGTATACCAATTGTATGAATAATCTCCTAAGGTGTGGAAAATATCCATAAACTACATCTTTATGTGAAATATACGGGCTCTTGATAATGCATCTTTAAATATTTGAATGTATTCTTCAACTATCCTATTAATATTAGTAATATTATATTTTGGACACAAATTGTTTGGATTATTGGGTAGGTCATGATAGTTGGAAAATTTGTTGGGGAATATTCTTGACCAAACCAAACCATTGTGGTGGGTTTGTTGTATCTAGGGACTACAACTATTAAATTTGTGCAAGTTACTCTTGGTTGTCCCTTACTTCTTTTGGCTTTCTGATGCTAATCAAGAGAAAAAAAATATGTAAAATTTAAATGGATTGATCTAGAATGGGTAAGAATTATTTTGGGTTCTAGTTTGGCCCTATTAACACCAATTTGTTGGTGGGTCTTTGATATGTTTTCCAACTTAGATGAAATAAAATCCCAAGATGAAAAATGACTACCCCAAGGTCCTTGTAGCTAGGTCTTGAATTAGAAGATAACTTAGTTGTTCGTTGTTTTTTCTAGTAACATAAAGGGACTTACATATTTGTTCTAGTAGATTCCTAGAATAAAGGTTAGTTCTAAAAGATACAAATATTTACACCATTCTCAACCAAGAAATTACTTCCTAGTCATACAAACCTAAAAATTATTTATTGGAAATAATGTTTGTTCATTGAGTATGCAATGCTAGTATGTTGGTGCCTAAACTAACCATTGGTTATAAAAATAGAAAAAGAAAGGGTGAGAAGAAAAAAGAGTTAGAGAGAATCCTATGTTTTGAACTTTCACTACAATATATAAATGCATAAGTAATCAAATCTCAATTTTACTATCTTCAAAGGATTTTACTATTATAAAATAAAATTCATCAAAAACCCAATAGTAGTATACTTTCATGAAATATTTCATAATAATGAAATAATGTTTAGACTAACCACGTAGGGAAACTTAGATTCAACAAATTTCCAATGGTGTGAACATTAAATTCATCAAATACTCTTTACATTCATACATTTGCAATTAGAAAATTTGAATAAATATGTGGAAGCCATGAAGGAAACTAGATAAATAAAGAGTTTTGCATGTTCCATTGGTATCAACATTTTTAGAACAGTTTGGAAACACAATCCCTCTAATAGCATGGAAAAATTCCAACAATGATTTAAAAAGGATTTTCCAAACCCTACAAAGAATAATGTGTTGCCTTTTATGGGAAAATACACTTATATTAGCAATATTCAACGACTTAGATCATTTTTCATCATAAACGAAACAAATTTTACAAGTATTAATCATGAAGTACTATTTCTAATGAAGTTCACATGTAGTGAATGGGAAATGTCATGAAATATATGAGTTTTAAGACTTGGAGAAAAGTGAAAGTCTTTCTAGTAGTTGAAACCCTCCATCACATTGACGATGGAATGGGATCCTTCTTCATCCTACTATGAAATTGCACAAAATCCATGTTTTGGGTTGTGTAAAATGGCTTTGTAGGTGAGAAAAAATATCTAGGGTACTTGCATGGGTTGAATCCAACAATAATGGTTTCTTGGTGCTCGTTGAGTTGACCATCACAACCACCATATGAATAGCACCTTTGTATGATTTAGATGTTGGTTGTTTTTACTGTAACCAGGTTGGTCTTCTAATCTACCTATGGAATTGCCAATTCCAATCAAGGGTAGCTTGAAGGACCTGGACCAACTGACGAGGATTTTAAAGACCTCCTACACTTTGGGCTCTGCAAGACCCGGGAGGGTGATCCCTTAATGCGTTTACAGCCTCTACACCATTATCATAAACAACATTAACAACAACAAATAATCTCATTTAATAGCTCAACATAATAGGATAATACCAAATAGAATTGGCTGTTCATCAATAATATCAACTATTTGGAGCATGAGATAACTAGAACACATAGGGATTTAAAATGATTTTGAATTTATAAAATGTTTATGAGATACACTAAGCTCCAAGATAAATCAATGCCTAATTCTGGGCCATGGAGTCAAACACATAAAAAGAATTCATCAGCAAACAAACTTCAACCAGTGAATTTAAATTGTTAATGCCTTGCATCAACTGTTAGTGTCTTACACCAACAATCCCACTCCTATTATCAATCAAATTCTCCTTACCAAATCCAACCTGCACACTTGAAATCACTGTTATTTGCTCAAAGTATTTAACCATTTCTTTGAAATAGACCCATAAACAAATAACACAATCTCATAAAATTTAAGATGACAAAATCAAAGATACTTTGTATTATTGAATTCATATGATTAAACTGTACAAGTATGGAGACAATTTGAAGATATTCATGAATGTGCACACACTTTCATGATTTATTTGCATAAACTGGCTGTATTTGCTCATGAAATCAGAAATTACAGCTTACAGACTCAAGAAATGACTCAAAACTTAACATTTTCTATCTACCCAGCCCCATACAAGAATTTAGAATAGAGCTCAACCTCAGAACCCTCAATAATAAGAAGAGAAGAGAAGAAATGGAAGAATAGAAGTATCCAGAAGAAGCCCTAAAGCTGATCCGAAGATGCCATCTGGAAACCTCTTCATTGTTGATCAACAATTTGAAAAGCCTCTCTCCTCTCTCTGCAACAAAATTTGCCTCCAAATTTGCCTTTGTACCAAGTTATTCTTCAACAGAAAATAAGCCCATGTGATGAAATTCACTCCATCACTTTGTTGTGTAAAATATTTTTCCCGTGAAAATCCTTTTATCTTTGTTTCTGCCCTTTGCTGCATTGTATTTGCATATTCATTTTATTTCAATCCCCAACAAAAAATATTATAGTAAATATTTTATTCACCTTATTATAAGATGCTTCCTGTGCATTTTAAAACTTTATCCATTTACCTCCATCATCAACATAGTTCGTTTAAAATGAAAACATTTTAAATGTACATGGCCACTTAAAACATTCACTAATTTACCTTTACTTACCCAACACATCCCACGTTATTCATTTTAACATTATTTAAAATATTCACCCTTTACATCTAAAGGAATTTCAAAATATCATCGGGCATCTCCTTTAAAATCACATTGACGGGCCCACCATTTATATTTGCCCCCTTTTAAACATAGGAATGCCTTAATTATTTCATCGGGATTCTTCAAATATTTAGTCTTCCCTTTTAAAAGACTATCCTGTGCCTTCCATATTTGTTAGGCCTAAATGCCACATGGTGCTAGCCCATTACCTCGTAAGATTTAACCCTCGTGCACCTTGAGATCGGGATTTGGCGGGGAACGGTAGGATGTGGCTGGGTTTTCACTTCTTTTCTAAGCTGTTGGTTTCCAATCTACTTTCTTCTCCATATTTTTCCCTAAATTCTTTCATCGTGCCTAAGCTCTGTAGACATGGCGACATGTTTTCTTTATGTTGAATCTTCCCAACAAATCCCAAGCTGCGCCCTCCCTGATTCATTCTCTATCGAGCCAGTCTTATTTGTTTGAGAGTCACCAGAGCCTTTTTAAAATCCATTTTGTATATTATTTGCAATGGCATTCTACTTGCAGCAACATTACCTTATCACTGTGTTGTGATGGAGATATGCATCTTTGCTGCAAACCGCGCCCTCTCATTGAAGAAAACTTGGGCCAAATACATTTGCTTGGAAGTTTCTGTTTCATTTGTTTTTATTAGTTATTGAAGGCCTTGATCTGGTGTGTGGCCTATACCATGGCTCGAGCTTTCCTTGCCTCTGTTGTCTATGTGTCTTAGTGGGTGCGTGGGCTACGTTCCTCTTTAGGCTACACTTGAAAGTTTCTAAAGCCCTCTCTACACGAGCTAGGCGCGCGCCCATTTTGCTCTTACATTTGTTAGTTTCTAAGAGTTTTTAAATAGACATTTTATGTCCAAGCTAGGCGTGACATCCCCTCTATTCACTGCATCCTTTTCATGCTTTAAAATTTGAAAGTTTATAAAGACTATTCAGCAAATTCATTTTGAACAGATCCTGCAATGTTGGCGTATCCTCCATTTGTTTTGGCTGCGTTGTTCTCCTCATTGCATGGCCTCCAAACTGCTTCTAAAGATTTTCCTCATATCTATCTTGTGAGCCCTCATCTTTCAATTGATGATGATGGCGTGTCCTTATTTCCATGGTACAATGATAGATATATCTTTGCATGCTGGGATCTTTTCAGATTTCATTTTATGCTGCTCATGGCATCCCATCTATTCTTGTTTGTGCTTGCTTCTGTGGAGAGAGCAAAGCCTACATTCTCTTCTTGCAGGGATGTGCATACTCTAATGTCATCAGACACATTTATTGCATTTAATGGAAGGCTTCCTAAAGGATTTTTAACAATTACCTTGGCGCATTGTGCTAGGCATTCAATGAGATCACATTTATTTGAGGCATTCCTCTAAACAAACTCATGTGTTCCCCTTCTCATTTGCTTGGAAATTTTTGAGTTTTTTGCTTATATTGGACAGCTCCTCTATGTTTGCTTGAAGTTTGCTAAAGCATTTTCAACGAACCACTTTGTCATACACGCAACAGAGAGGACGCCCCCTTCAGGGTATTTGCAGTGCCTTCTCTTCATGGCGCAGGGGGGAGCAATCTCCAATAAGCTACTTTGATTCACTTTTAATATAAACACCCTTCATGGTCACGCCTCTTAGCTGGTTGCATTTGCTAGAAAGTCTTTGAGATATTCAACAAACCCCTACAATGGAGTGTGCATTGGATGTCTTCACCAGCAAAGCAGAAACAATATCCACTGTGCTTTCTCTTCAATTATTTAATCTGCATTTTTTAGTCCTTCATTACCTGTTGCAAGTATGGAATTTTGTCTTTTCTTTGTTTTGATGTGGTGCGTACCCTGCTACTCACTCTTCATCTTGTTTTTTGAAGTCTTTTGAGGACTTTAAAATGTAATCTTGGTGTATCATATGATGATGATGGCGTTTCATTTCATCCTCCATCTATTCTATTTTTCCCTGCACATAGTAGCTGTCCATCGGCTAATTTATTCACTCTAGCTACACCATCTTCAGATACTTTGAAACACAACTATTGTATACACAAAATCTTGCCTATCATGGCATCAATTCCTCACCAAATTCCAAGAAAAACACTGACCCAAGTGTACCTTGCATCAAATTCATCTTATGTTGCTTTAAAAATCCTTCTGCTTTATGCTACCAAGCATAACATAGTATTTGATGAGTTTGTTTTATCTACCTTAGTTGCATTCTCTACGAGTACTAATCCCAAATGAGATTCGTTTAGAATCACAAACCATGGCTGCAAAGCAAAGATATGTATCTCAAGTAATCAGGGAACTTGGAGAGTATTAGCTCGATGAGAAAATTTTCCTTTTCAACATTGTGTAGCTTATTCTTATAACAAAGCAAGATTTGATAATGTTTTGACCCCATCTCGTGGTATCTCGGATGTAAGACCACCCTCATTTGTGTCGTTGGGAGAAATTGTGATAAAGACAATTGAGAGCCCAGTGATGAAACACTATCATGCAATTCATATTTTGATAGCCACAGTGTTCTTCAACAGGATGTAATCCAACACTCGCAGCCTCATAACCAGGTGGAGCATGTCGGGTCCCCATGTTGGCTCGACTAAAAAAAAAAATCATTTTCAAACAAATTTTTGGCTCAAATATCCTTGATACAACTTTTGAATGTATCAAAGATGAAAAGATGAAATGGGTTTTCCTTAAAACTCACTTTCTGACATGTTTACCAAATATGCAAAACCGACCAAGTAAGCTTTGGAATTGGCTTTGAAAACTGAGCAAATGACCTCCTGAAATCACGAAAACTTGCAGGCATGTAGCCATTCGTCTAGAGAATACAATACAAAATACAGATTGGAGAAATCAATCACGAGGAAAAAGTTATTAACTGTCAAAGTTTCTCACTGAACTTTCTGCAACAAACAACTGTTCTTAACCAATTGAAACTGAAGAGATCACCTCGTTGTAAAAATATCAAATCAACTCCTGGCAAGTTGCCACTGGACACATAAGCTCATTTTGGCACAATGAACATGTGTGAAAAAGGATTTTTCTTTAATCATCTCCCATCAAAAGATATTGACAGTCGAATTTGACCTCTAAGAAAGGTTTCTGCAAAAGCAGGTGCAAAACAAGAGAAATTGCATTTGATTTTGATCTGCTAAAAATAGAAAATCATCTCGTAAGGCTCTGAAAACTGACATGTGAGTATAATTTGGTATGGAGAATGTATAACAACAACCATTTTATCATGACAGTCATCTGGTTGCAAAATGCAAGCTCAAGCGGGAGGCTACTTTGCAAAACTGAAAGTTTGCAAACAGTAGAAAAGTGCTAAAACCCTCTAGCTTCGCTTTTTGAAACCCTATCAAAACTTATTGTGTGAAGCTAAAAATTGACATTCCCACTCACATAGGACACATGAGTGAGTGTGCAAAGGGGTTTTGTACAAAAATCAACTGGCTTCAAAATATGACCCTCCAAAGTGGGTCACTTAGGCAGATTTCTTAGGTGCACTTCTAAAAGTGCAGAGGAATTTTTTTGAAATGGGCATCTCAAATTTGGGAAATTTAAGAGTGCCAACATTAGAAATCACAACTTCTAATTGGAAGTCCTAAAAAATCAACAAGGAAGTCATTAGATCTTATTCATAACAAAGAAATTGGGGTCTATGTGTGTTTTAAATAATTTATGGGGATCTATGGGAGATTTGAACTTAAAGACATCATGGTGGAATTGCTTTGGTCCATTGACAATCTATAAAATTTGAGTTCCTTTGGTATTACCCTTAAAAAATCTTTGCAAAGATTCAAAGAAGAATCAAACATTGGGAGGGGATGGAGAGAAGTATAGAAGTAGGAATGAATTTGGTAAATATTTTCACTACTTGCTGGTGATGTTAAATCCCTCCAAACTTAGTGACATTTTTGAACTTTCTTAAACCTTTCTTGTTACACCCCATTATGTATTTACCAATTACTTTTACTTTTATGAGTAAATATATTTTAACACGTGATTATGTTTCAGTGAATTACAGTAAATAAATGAAATATATGAATATGCATTATGATGTGATTGATTTTAAATGCTTCAAAGGTGTAAATGATATATGATGAATATGATTTTCATGTTATCAGCTAACTACATTTATGATGCACTAAGTTGCATGCAAGAAAGAATTGATCCCTACAGTGAAGAGAGGGAGAGTATCACCTAGGAGAGGAATTTTATATGGAAACCACTGATGTACCTACTTGAGCTAATGCACACACTCACAACCTAGGTTAGACAACCTTTGTCAAGTCAGTTTGGGTTGTGTTGATAAGTAAACCTTGGTGATAGTTAGGGTTAATGGAAATGTTTGGGTAATTGTATTGTTTCTCTTTGATTGTTTAGTTGATTTGAGTCATCCTTAGATTGTAGGATAAGATATACTTTGTATATTAAACATATATTTTATAATGGATATATATATATATTAAATTTATATATGTATATATATACGGTAACTCATATATATGAATGTATACCTGTGTGCGCATGTGTAGATAGAAATACCTATGTATACTCATACATGGATACATCTTATATATGTGTAAATCACATGGATATATATATGTACACTTTATATATATACTTATTGATATATATATATATATATATATATATATATATATATATATATATATATATATATATATATATATATGTATATGTATTGGATTAAATAGTATATATACTCATATACATATATTTTAATATATATACAATATATATATATAGATAGATATATGCTAAGATTAGCAAAATAATGACTTTAAATACATGTTAATACATATATATATTATAATAATGAGTATTATAATATGTGTGTGTGTGTTTTTATTGAGTGTTATGATAATATGTCATTGCATATATTAATGCGATGGAATAAGCAAAGTAATAGCTAAAGTTTAGCACATAGTATAATGCACATAAGATACATGGTAGCACATTCATTTAATAAGTAAAAGTTGAAGTATTGCGCATATATTGTTGTGCCATATAAAGGGAAATGTTAACACATTTAAATGGTAAGTATTGTTATGTATTAAGTTCCAATAATAGGAAAAAATAAGAGGTGTTGGACTAAGTCAAACTGCCATGAATTGGCAAGGTGGCAAGTGATTTTTGTTTCTATTTTGAAGTGCATTTGCAATATGACTATTAAACAACAACAATCCCATTTTAGGCGCCTTAAATCAACTAAATGAAAGGTTAAAATGCCATGAATAGAGTAAGTGAGCAAATAGGAAACCAATGATTAATAACACAACCATTTGGAGAAGCTTTGACTTAGTAAATTAGCATGTGCAATATGATTTTAACGACTTGTCCAAGGAATAGAAATTGAATATAATTTAAATTGTTTATGTGTCAAATGATTCTCTTTTAGTAGATAGTAATATGGGAATGAGGTGCCCAACTTTGAATAATTGATTTGCACAGTAATAGACTTACATTTGAGTTCTTTATAGTTTGAGAGGTGGCGACTTAAGGGAAAAGGTGGTGATTACCATAGCTAACTTTTAGTGTGAAGTTTTTCCTTGAATCTGTATAAATAAGGGTCAATAGTTCTTGTAGACACATAAAATGTATTGATTGGCATTACACAGTTGATCCCAATTAACTAACACTGTTTCATCCTTAATCATTCCTTGGTCTAACCATTTAATCGAATACCCTTATTTGATTAAATTCATCAATTTTCCTCCCTTAATTAAATAAATCATTTATCTGATTAAGTCATTCTCTCTCATTAATTAAATTAATCAATTTGGTTTAATTAACCCTAGCTCTTTATTTAATTAAATAAATCAATTTTATTTAATTAATCTCTAAAGTCTATCTATTAAATTAAATAAATTAAACCTTGTTTAATTTAATCTAACCAACCATCCCCTTTAGTTAAATAAAACAAAATATTTATTTAACTAGGTCTAAATCATTCTCCTCTCAACTTTGATTTATTTAAACCCTAAAATCTAAGTCAAATTTGTCACATCATCTAATCCCTCATTAAATTAATTAACCCTTGATTAATTTAATCCTAATCCATGTCCCATCCTCTATCTTTTGCCACTTGCACATGAAAATAGATTTAATTCATTTATTAAATCCCTATTTTCTCTCAACATGGCATAATAGGGGAATATTCTTCCAAATTTGAAATCCTTCCAAGTGGACTTTGTCCTTCCAACAAGACATTTATTTCATCTTTTGCATTGAGCCAAGTGGAATTTAAGACATTCATTTTCCCTCTTACATGTCATTTCATTATTTTCAAATTCCACCTAATTGCATTTATGGGCACATTCATCAAAATGTGCACATCCTTTGCCCATTCACATCTTGACAAGTGGCATTTGGCCATTGGTTGAAAGTTAGTCCCACATTGCTTTATTTTGGGAATTTCTGCATCTTATTTTTCTATAAATAAGAGGTTTCTCTCCTCATTTGATCATCCACAATTTGAGAAAACTTACTATACTCAATTTAATCTTCAAGCATTAGCATTTTCATCAATTTCATCAAGGCATAGCTAGGTTATTGCAGGTTTTCTCCATAGAGTTCATTTGAAGCAATTACCAAGTGGACCAACCATCATCAAATCATCAAAAGCTTGCATAGGAGTTGGGAAAGGGCCAATTTCCACATCAAATTGGCACCAACTCCCCCATAAGATCAAGAGTTTGCATGTTTTTAATAGGATTTGATTTATCTCCTTGCTTTTTCATTGTGTTCTTGTTTTTATTCCTATTTTGAGCATTGTTAATGGATTTTATGGGGAACTTTGATCTTGGCTTGCATTTGAATCTTCTAATGTGTTTGTTTGTTATGTTTTGCAAGTGCTAGGATCTTGGTTCTACAGTTCTTATTTGGTAGGGGATTGTGATTACTTTCTATTGTTCATTTTGTTGTGAGAGCTTGTGAGAGTTGTGAGTATTTCCTTGTTAGCTTAAGGAGTAATTTTTGTGTGTGAGAGAGAGAGCATTTAATTGGAAATTTGGAAGCTTACTGTACTGAATTGGATTAGAGAAAAGATGATCTTAGTGAAGGCAAAAAGCAAAGTTCTTCATTGAAATCTTTAACACCAAGCATGCTAGTATTCTTATCCATTCTATTTTTCTATTTTGATATCATGTTTTCCATTGTTTGCAAGTGCTTATGCAAG
Source organism: Sequoia sempervirens (assembly GCA_007258455.2). Lineage (NCBI taxonomy): Eukaryota > Viridiplantae > Streptophyta > Pinopsida > Cupressales > Cupressaceae > Sequoia > Sequoia sempervirens. Next base: position 311,741,188 of record VDFB02000008.1, read on the forward strand.
TTATTGTTTGTTTATCATAGTTATTGAATCAATCTTGTGCATATGGCTAGACTAGATATAAGTTGTATTGTGGTATCTTATTAGTATGATGCATATATATAGTTATTATGATTGTCATAATTGTATGACGTGTAACTATGTGAAACATCTAGAAGGTATACATATGATACCTAGGTTATTGAATGTTGCTTATATGCTTGTATGAATTATGATATTAATGATGCAAAGGGAATAATATCATGTTAGATGTATTATGTCATTATTGTTAAGGTCTGATATTTTGTAAACCTATGATTGGTAGTTTATCTATGAGTGAAGAACCTAAGTTCTTGGTTACTCATATTTCCTTGAAAGTAGGAGAATAGTCTATTCCCTAGGGTTAGGGTATATACTTGAATATGATTATATTGATGTTCAACAATAGGATTGAAGAACATATTAGGGATATAAGTGTTCAATTACCTTTTTAAATGATGTTATATTAGACTTGACCAAGGGTCTATACCTATTCACGATATTCTGGTCTTAAAGATGAGGAATTTACGTCTCGGCAACCCAAAGTCATAATACAAGGGAACTTTAAGGTGCAAAAGCACCAACTCCTCTCAAGTTGAAAATGTCTTCTAGAATGAATATCAACTTATCATCCATTTTAAACATGTAATTATATGTGGCATATTAAGGGAAAGGATATATGATGGTTTATGAACATACAAACATAGGAATCTTAAATAAATGATGCAAAGGATAACTTGGAAAGAACCATGAGGGAATTGGAGGTTAGTTGAAAAGTTCTTAGTTGAGTTTACTAGAGGTTGAATAGCTTATTATGTCGATTTACTATTATTAAACATTACTATGAACATGAGGTTTATATGAAATTTAATATCTTTAAATCAAGTTAATTCTAAATTTATATTCGCATAGTAATAGTACTTTGGATTGAGACTAGGTATTTCTAGTCGATGGCATGGTGTCATCAATATTATTTAGTTATGAACTAGGGGAGTCGTTACTCCCATTATTAAAGAAGAGAACTTGAATAAGAGGCATTTGTTAGTCCCAAGAATGTTACATATGTGTAACAGGGTATTCAAGAGGTTGGTTTAAACCTTTTTTGTTAGTTAGATCAAAGGGTGACATCACTTTTTGGAATGGAATCTTGTTATATTATATTAAGGTCAAACCTAGCCAAGAGCTATTTATGGTCAATAGAGTTTCCAAGTTGAGCAAGGGGGTGGGTGAAAATAAGACACTGCTCAAAGTATTGAGCATTTTTATGTCTTATATATGATAAATATTTGGCCAAAGTGTAGGTTCCATTGTGTACACTTTTTCAGTTTCACTGTGAGCTAGTATTGTATAGGTAGTAGGGAGTGTCATGCATGTTAGGCGAGAATCCAGTGTATGGCATCACTAGTTATGTAGGACACAACACCATGCTCAAGTAGGCATAATATTAGAAGGTTTTCATACCAAGTAGTTCATTGAAGGGTACGACCATCTTACCAATTAGGAACATGTGTGGGGGACTCCATTAAGTCTATGGTTGGTGGAAAATAACTTGGGTGATGCTTTGGACCTCATGTAGTTGGCAACTGAGACTTGTGAGAAAAAGAAGAAGATGAAGATGTGTGTTCTAGATGCGGACAACTTGGCCATTGTAATCTTGTACAATTAAGCTCTTGAAAGCTATGTAAGCTCTTGCAAACTATCATTTGTAATTATTATATTGCATCTATTTGGAAAACATATATGAAAGATGTATTCTTTACTTGGGATTATGTAATTTTATTTTATTTAAATATGCAATGTAATCTGGAATGGGTTTATTTCAAATGTACAAAGTGTTATTGAAAAGGGAAAATTATATTTCCATATATTTGTGAACTTGATCTTTTCACATTCTAATTTAAAACTTAGGTGAAATCAATAGGGTAAACTATGGGGTATGTTAAATGTGGTATTAGAGCTACTAGGTTCAACACTTGGACTTGTGAGCTCAATACATAAGTTTTTCGTAAACATTATCTGTGGTTAGTATTTGAAAGGTTCTTATGCTAGGATGGAAGGGGAAAGAAAATTAAGGGAAACAATAAGAAATTCATCTATCTTGAAAATTTTCTATCTTTGGGACTAGGAAAGAATCATCCCTAGAGGATAAAAACTCCTAAATCAACAACTCATATATAGAGATGCCCTTGGATTGGGGAAGATATGCAACTAGGTTTAGTAGGAATATTATGGATTAAACAATGATAATATGAATCTACGAATATGATTTATGTCTATTGATGTAAATGCTAAATTGGAGAAATTGATTATTAGCATAAACAAAAAACTTTAGATGAAGTGGAAAAGTCAACATATTGTAAATCAAAATCAACTAGGGAGGTATCCAAGAGGTAGGATAACCTTTTGACAATCCTAATTCAAAACAAGATAAAAATCTAGCAATAATAATTGAAATCTAGAGTGAGAGAACCTTAGAGTAAAGATCAGAGACCAGAATGGGTCAAAAAAAGAAGTAACTCACAAAGGTAAAGATGAAAACTAACATGATCCCATCAACAAGAATAGGCATGGTCAATTTGGAGTTAAGACTAGAAAATGAGAAAAAGAAACCAAATAATTCTTAAAGTGTCTAAGGTTACGAAGAGAATTAAATCACCAAGAATTTTGGATGAAAATTTCGTAGAAAATTTGTTTTCAAGGAAAAAATTTGGACAGTAAAGCAGGCTAACTAGAAAAAAGCTTAGGAGGAGTAGTGTTTGGTTGAATTTTAGATTGAGTTCCTAAGTTGGACAAATGAAAGTAAAATAGTTTTAGTCCATTTAAGATCATTTGAAGATGTTCCAAAGATAAATTGGATATGAAGGGGACTATGTTACCAAATTAGATGAATAATTGGATCACATTGGGAACAAAATGTATTTACAAGATATACCTAGTAAGGGTAAGATAAGGCAAGTAACATTCATTCAATTGTAGAAAGCCACATAAGAAGAATGTTAAATCATTATGATCAACTAGAAGATTACATGAAATTAAAATTTTTAAGATGATTAATGTTTATGTCTTGGAAACACCAAGAGGGGAAAAGAGGAGGATATGGATCAAGAAAAGATCATATACATATATGTACCCTATTCAATGAAATTTGATGATGTATTCAAAGTCTGAGAAACTTTTTTGACATTCTCCATAGACATGGTACTTAGATCAAAAAACTTATGCTAGTATAATTTTGTCATTGATGTCAAAAGGGGATATCTGAGTGTTATCCCATGAGGGAGATTGTTGGCATGATGTCATGTAGATCAAAAGATCAAAAGATCAAACACTAGAATATTTGGAGAAATTTGATGGAAAATGTTGCAAAGTTGTCATGACACTGTAGAAGTTGCTTCTAGATATCAAAAGTTAAAACAAGATGCATATTTGATGTGGGTTTTTCAAGAGCTTTTCAAAGGTGTAATTTGTAGATCTAGATGATAATGGTTGAGCTTAGAATTATTTTATATTTACTCTCAGACAAAATTAGGGTTTGGCAAATAAACCATAGGTCTTGCAGTCATGACGATGAACATAACTTATAATTCTATGTTGATTGTGAATAGGCAGTTGCGGGTTGCTTAAGTTAACACTTAAGCCATTGGAGTCATTGGTGCGACCAACCTCCATTCCTAGTGATTACCAGCCTGGAAAATATTTAATGACTTTAATACTTCCTAAGTCACACGTTAAATATTTTCTCATAGCTTGATCATTGGTTGCGATCAAGCTTGCAAGATCGATGAACTCCTTGCCATCCCGTAGTATGTGTGGTGGGTCCTTGTCTTGGTTGACATTATTGCGGGTTGATGACAAGTGTACAATGGGACCAAATAAAGTGATAGGTGATGGAAGTGGATGATGATGCACAATGATAGGTGGCAATGATTGATTGCTCGATAAGACAATTCACATTAGTGTTGTGAATTGTTCTGCAATGACGTAAGTGATAGATGGCATTAGCTCATTAGCCCACCAAGAAATGGTGGGTTTGTGTCTTTGCCTTGTGTCTGATTGCGAGCTTATGATGTGTGCCTTGGTGGGAGCCTACACTAAGCATGGCATATGAGATAAAGATTGATGATGATTATTAAAAGGACTTTTATCCAACGATTGCTTTTTAAAGTTGAGCGATGAATGAGGATTGACAGATCATGGCATGAAATAAAAAATCAACTACTCATGTTTAAAACTGAAGATTCTTAATGGTCATGTCTATGTGAATGAGGGTTTCGACTGTGAACCGACACTGCAAATGAATTGAATTGGTTCACCGATTTTAGCAAAAAATATGATTGGTGACAAGATGTGAAGAGCGATGATCTATATTGCAAAGGTGGTTAAAAATAGGATCAGATTGCATAGACAAGGATATTGCATTAATTGCAATATCAAGGTCCAGGGTTTAGTTTAGTGTTGTACTTGGAAAATTCAATGAACTTGAATCTAATGTTTAATGTGTGTGGCTCGATGAAGATGTGATATTGGGAAAACCCTAGCAAAGAACACATATGTTTATGTGCAAATCTCAAGGCAATTGATGCAAAATGGTGTGAGATATATACAAAAGTGAAAATCAGATTATAGTGTTGCCACTATGAACACTGCAAATAGTGCATATTGCTTAGGGTATTTTGGGCTTCTTGAGGCAGATAGAGAATGCACTAAAATAAAAGGAGAGAGAACTATAGAGTGTGCACATGGATTCTTGAGGTAGACAGAGAATGCACTAATGAGATAAGGGTGCACCAATGTTGAGTAGTGTATTTGAGAGCTCTTGAGGAAGACACAAAATGCAATAAAAAGAATAGGGGAAGTGCAAGGGTGTAGCAAATGAGTAGAACCCAAAAAAAAGGTAGAAGAGATTAATTTGGGTTGACATATAAATGCATAACAGAGGGAGGTGTAGAGCAGAGAATTGAGTTGCATAGACAATAATAGAGATTTGAACAATTGCATACAACGTTGCAACATTGAATTATGTTCTTTGGAACAAATTTTAATTTCTTGTTTGTAAATTTTGTTGAAAATGGAGGGTAATTATGTAGCTTAATACTTTGTAAAACTATTGTAGCTGTAGATCTAATTAAGTATTCTTTGTTACAATTTCTTTGTGGATGATTATCTGTTCAATTCATTTTACCATTTATAGAAGTAGACAAAAGATTGTAGAAGAATAAGACCAGAAGAAAGAAGTTACACAACATATACCGTGGAGAAACCCTTTGGGGAAAAATCTCCACCAAGAATCAATAGTGCTTGTGTTATTTAACCTTAGAACAGGATTATAATAATTCTTTATCAATCCTTCCTTAAGATGCCTCTTTTTCCTTTAACAATTCTTCTTCACAACCTGCAATAAAATATAACAACTCTCTTCAACTTGCTGCAATAAATAGACAATAATGAGCCTTGTAAACTCCAAAGAGTTTACAATTACAAAGCACAATGCTTATCTCACAAAACCCACGCCTTTTCTTTTCAAGTAGAGTTTTACCATGAAGAACAATGTCAAAACAAGTCCTTCATCCACTTGGGCATCCCAAACTGAAGTCATAACTCAACCTTGATTTCAAAGATATCTTCTAAGCTTACCCTCAAAGTTGGCGCCCAAGAATGGGCCCACTTAACCCAGCCTTATAAAATATCTTATCATGCAAAAGTGTCAACTCCAAGATGCCAACTTGGGCACCCAAGGTGGGTCCAAGTCAATCTTTGTTAACTAAAACATATCTCTCCATCATTCATGCAAATATCATGCATGATTGATCATCCCCACTTAATTGAATGTATCACCTATTATCTTTCATGCAACTCAAGTCATTAGTCATGCATTCCAAGTCAACTGAAGTCAACTAGCATTTAACTGAAACTAACTACATGCAACTGAAGATAACTAAACCATAACTGAACTAAACTAAACTAAGCTAAACTGAAATGAATTGAACTGAACTAAACTGATACTAAACTAAACTAAACTAAACTAAACTAAATTGATCTAAACTGAACTAAACTTCATGCATGTAAACATCAATCCCTAACTTCTAGGATCTTTACATGCATTACTGAAGTGTTATCTTTTACACCAAATAGTTAACTTAACTCAAGGTGAGTTCCACCTTCCATGTGGGTGCCCCATGTGCTCCTATTTTGTAGGATCTCTTCATGGGCGTCCCCACATGTTCCTATCATTTAGAATTAATTACAAATGCTAATTTACATGTTCATTTCATTCAAATTTAATCTCTTTCTAATCCTAGTGTTTGGGGAACACTTTCCAAGGACTGAGGAGATACATGAAATAATGTTTATGATTGCAATTAAATGGCATCCTATTCCCAACAAATTTGATTGGTAGGTGCCATCAAATATCTAGTTAGGTGCTCAAAGTAGGGAGTTGGTGCTTCCTTGGAGTGGGTACTCCTAAAATAGGGGATTGGTGTCTCCTTAGGGTTGGTTCCCTTAAACATTGTAATAAGAAGATATTCATTATGAGGCTGGATAAGGACAATAGATCCTAACAGCTATTCTCACCGTGGTGTTTCCCATCTTGGGTTTTCTACATATATCTTGTAGATTATGAGTTGTGTATGTATGTATACTTCTCTACATGTCATGATTTCATCTACTCACAAAAGGGTATAAAGTATTAAGAGTTGAATTTTAAGTGATATATTGATTCACCCCCCCTCTCAATAGATTGTCGTGTTATAACACCTTATATCTAAAGTTTTGTATCTAATTATTGCAACAAAGTTGTTGGAATTGAAGGCTAAGCTATAGAAACTCTTAGTGAAAGATTTGGAATGGTCAGGAAAAGACAAAGGCCTTTGACCAAATAGAAGTGAAATAACTACAACATAATTCTAAAAATTCTTATTCTGGAAGATCAATTTGTGATTATTATTTATACTTTAGAAAAAGGTTAGGTCGCAAGCTTATTTAAGAAAGGCAAGTTTATTGCCTACGAATTAGGAAATGGAAGATTTATGAATGGAACCATCCTCCACATAATTTTGAGCTATTGGAAATCATTCATTCTTGGTAATTATGTACACATTAATTGTTTGGACAACCTTTGGGAGATAATAACAAACTAGTATGATCTAACAAGGATTGTTACTATAACAAGGGTTTCGAGCCCCTTCAAAACCCATTATTTACCTCTAATAAAAAACAAGGATTGTTACTCAACCAATTTAAATGTTCGTTAGAGAAAATGGCTTGAGCTAGAATCAGACTATGAATTTGTGGAATTAATTATTTAAAGGGAAAGAAAAACTAAATCGTAAATGCCCAATATCGAAGGAGACATATTGCCTCAATGATACTTATTCATTATATTAGGAATCAAACGCGATATAAGTCCAAGGAATATGTTTCATTTAATCAAAGTGGACTGTTAAGAATCGGTGAAAGAACCTAAGTACCAAATTTTGAGAAGTTAAGGAATGAGGTGTCATAAATTGATGTCATAATCAGGACAAATTGGAATGAAAAAATTATTAACTGATGTAAAACCACTATATTTTGGAAGGAAACAGAGTGAGATGTTGTGAGATATGTAGAAAATTCTCTATAACACCAAAGGGTGAGGACAAGATGTCATCACTCAACAGGACTTTTATATTCTCATGAAATTCTAGAGAGGAAGTGACAACTCATTCGTATAGTTTTGATCTTTCTATGTTAATGGATTTGGCATAATGTTAATTGATAGTGATGGATAGGTTCAATCGGGTAGCCAATTTCATATTGGAAAATTTGATAGGTGAATACCATCCATAACTTCAAATTTGTGTAAAGTGGTGTTTGATTGCATGGTGTTCGTAAGAAGGTTATGTCAGATAGGGACACAAAAGTAATGTTAAGGTTTTGAGTAAACCATAATCACCTTATTGAAAATTCAATTGAAAGTAAGCTCAACTTATTACCTCGAGACAAACAGTCAAGAAAAAAGGTAAACCAAGTCTTGATGGATTTATAGAATTCTTTTATTACAATAATTTCTATCATTTCATAATGAAATTTGATCCATTTAAAATATTATACGAAAGGAAGGGCCAAATTCCTATAAGCTAGGATAAGCTAGGAAACAGGATTAGCCTTAATCTAGAAATGTTGTAAAAAATGGAAGAATAGATCAAGATGATCAATGAAAGAACTAAGCAGACAAGAATGATAAGTAGGAAAGCTTTGATGATACAAAGCATGAGTCAATAACCAACACAATTATGCTCAAGGTTGACAGGTGTTTAAGAGTAGTACTATGCCCAAAATGGGCATTAGTGTCAATGATGGACGTTCTCGGCTTCTGAATTGTTCGACAGTGTAAATACATAGAAAGGATGGGACCCACAATGTAGTGCACAATGCACCAACATTCCTTTTCTATTGGTGTTACACTAAGGGTAATTGTGTGTTAGCCAATGTGAACATGTTTTTCCAGTCACTGTGGTATATTTGTCATGTAGGATTCAATCACTATTGTACTTATGATGTACATATTGAAGTCGTTACTAATGCAATTATGATGTATAGTTCTCTAGAGAGATTTTTCTTGAAGCATGCAAGTTCTTTCTATGCGCTAGCAAGGTCACTCAGTGCAAGGTCCAGGAAGAGGGCAATGCTGCGAGGGAAGATTGATTTAAGATTAATAGAAATTTACCTATTTCATGCATGATGTAGAAAATTGAAAGTAAAATATTTATTTGAATTTATCTATAAGTTTTGGTACTTTAATCATCAAAGATGATGATTCATAAGGGGGAGGGTATGTTGCACCCCATTGTGTATTTACCATTTACTTTTAATTTTATGAGTAAATATATTTTAACACATGATTATGTTTCAAGGAATTTCAATAAATGAATGAAACACATGAATATGCATTATGATGTGATTTCTTTAAAATTATTCAAAGGTGTAAATGATATGTGATGAATATGATTTTCATGTTATCAACTAACTACGTTCATGATGCACTAAGTTGGATGCAGGAAAGAATCGAGCCCTCAAGTAAGGAGAGGGAGAGTATCATCTAGGAGAGGAATTTGGTATGGAAACCACTGATGTACCTACTTGAGCTAATGCACACACTCACTACCTAGGTTATACAACCTTTATCAAGTCAGTTTGGGCTAAGTGTTAGTAAGTAAACCTTGGTGATAGTTAGGGTTACTGGGAATGTTTGGGTAAGTGTCTTATTTCTCTTTGATTGTTTAGTTAATTTGAGTCGTCCTTGGATTGTAGCATGAGATATACTTTTTATTATAATGGATATGTATATACATTAAATGTACATATGTATATATAGACAATAACTCATATATGTGAATGTATACATGTGTGAGCATGCGTAGGTAGAAATACCTACATATACTCATATGTGGATACATCATATATATGTGCAAATTGGATGGATATATATGTACACTTTATATATATATATATATATTGCAAGATATTAAAATAATATATACATATATATACACATTAATATATATCTATATATGTATTTATTAGATTAAATAATATATATACTCATATGTACATACATACATATATACATATAGATACATATATTCATATATACATACATACATACATACATACATACATATATATATATATATATATATATATATATATATATATATATA